>CM049322.1:49889339-50160763 GCA_026874595.1 Sipunculus nudus | reverse complement strand
GTGATAATTGGTGCTGGCCCTCTTAGGGACGGTATGGAAGTAATTTTTGTCCTGCATTTGACGTATAGATGAAAAAATCTCAGCACCGTTACCACTCGAAGCCGTTACCTGCATGAAGAATAACGGTATCGAGAGCAAGGAAACGGGTTGTCGAGAACTTGGTATTAAATCCAAATTATTAAAATAGAATTTGAAACATATTTTTGGGCTAAATATTTTAAAACATTTACGTTTCTTCTATTCAAACAGGCATTTGCTTGTTTTAATACATAATACTGGTATTCAACTAGTCACAACGGTTATTTTTTACGTCAGAAGCTCGACTCCGTTTTTTATGCTCAACACCGTTATCTATGCTCAACACCGTTACCTAGAGGATTTAAAACCATGTTTAAATTTTATTTTCTGTGCATTCAAAAAAATTAACAAGGTATTTCGACTCAAATTCTGAAGGTAGATGTACCAAAGTACCTTGTCCGGTAAATCCCTGCAAATGCACCCCTCTGGAAGCAAAAATAGGAGTAGAGACCAATTTTTGTTTTCAAAAGTTAATTAAAAAGAAGAAAATATGTTCTTTTTACACACTTTTTTTTTGTTAAATTCATAACTGAAATTTATGTTTTGATTTTATCAAAGGCTATTAATTTTAATTTTATCGAAAATCACAAAAAAAAATCTAGTCAAAACAATTTCTGAAATGTGCAAGTGAGATTTTACTGCGTGTCACGGTGTCGAGAAAAAGGTTCATATTTTCCCCTCACCTGGACTATTTATAAGAAGAGGAAACTGAAAAGTGCACTATACTTGCATTATAGGCCTATTTTTACAATTCTAACGACATTTTTTTACATATTAAGTTTTGTTATATCTAAAACAAAGATTAAAAAAAAATCACCAAGAAAACCCTTGAAATGCGACGTTTTCTGTAGAAATACCCAATGATCATTACGACGGGGTGGGGGGGGGGGGGTACCAGGTTACATTCATTATGAACGTTACGATTGGGGGCGATATTCAGTGACATTCATAATGATCATCACGACGGGAAGGGGGGGGGGGGGGGGGGGGGACGGGGTTACATGCATCATGAACGTCACGATGGAGGACGCTATTCAGTAACATTCATAATGATCGTTTCGACGGGGGGGGGGGGGGGTGGGGGGGGTTCCATGGTCACATTCATTATGAACGTTACAATGGGGGGGGGGGGCGATATTCAGTGACATTCATAATGATCATCACGACTGGGGGGGGGAGGGGGGGGGGGTGGGGGGGAGGGGTGTACCAGGTTACATTCATTATGAACGTCACGATGGGGGACGCACATTCACTTTGATTCGACACGACAGGAGGACGATATTCAATAACATTCATTTTGATCGTTACGACCGGAGAGGGTTATCAAGTAACATTTATTATGATTGTAAGGATGGAGGGGGGGATGGGGATCGAGGATGATATTCAGTAATATTCTTTATGATCGTCATGACGGGGGAACGATCTTCAACAACATACATTTTGATCGTCAATATAGAAAAGGGGGGGTGATATTAAGTAACGTTCATTATTGTTTGTCACGATGGGGGGGGGGGGGGGGTTAGTACTTCAGCTAGACCCAAAAATTTGGACCATTGGTACCATTTTGGTGACAAATTTTCACCCATGTGTGCTTGATAGCTTGACAGGTATACATGTGTAGGTAATAAAAATGCCTGATAGCAGTATGAAAGTGGTAGCTTTCGGTCAATAAATGGATGTTTTATGTCGGATGACGTATATATTTTTTTTCCTTTTCAGCTAGGACACCGACTTTAATGTTCACTCTAAAAATGGATCGGTTAAATTCAACCAAAAAATTGGTTGAAATCAACCGGGTCTTCTCGGTTGATATGTGTCCCAACCAATTAACCGGTTGATTCAACCGATCCCCTATTGGTTGATTTTTCAACCAATTTTTTTGGTTGAAATCAACCATGTGATCTGGTTGAAATCAACCATGTGATTGGTTGAAATCAACCAACAATAATGGTTGAAAACAACCAATACTGAATCAAACCAATTTGATTCAGATGACCATATTGGTTAAAATCAACCAAGAAAATTGGTTAAGAAGGAACCCAACTGAATACCCTAGCAAAATATGAAATGGTTACAAAATGCAGGTTGAATTCAGCCACAATTGCCTGAAAACAACTAACATAAAAAAAACTTGCATAAAATTGTGATGCAGTGTGCTCAAATATCATGGTGAAAAAAAATTAAATATACCTTTGTACCAAGTAATGTCAAGGAATATTCCTCAGCCAGTCAAATGAACAAAATAAAACACAATTTGCACTTTGCATGGATACTGCTGTTCCTCTGATTGTAGAAATGTAATGAAATTGGAATATCACTGTGTGGCAGTACAAGTGCTCTGATAACCAGCTTGCATTCATACATCAATCTTTTGTCTGAAATGGTAGACACAAAACAAGAGCATTATATTTATAAAAATAATTGTTTAATAAGTCCAGTAAAATAACCAATGTAACATATAATTAAATCATGCATGCAGTACACAACTTGTAACTGCACAACTGGCGACACAAGCCTCCATTTAAAAACATATATATACAAGTAAGATATTCTAGAGTCCAATGCTAAAAATTGAATTTCAGGAAATTGAATTCACAATTACTGATAATTTAAAAATGGACAGATAGACAGGGTAGACAAACAGAGTTAATCACTTTATCTCCCTTTCTGCTGAAGCTGGAAAATGATTAACATATGTTTTGAAGTACACTGGAAGTGCAGTGTCATGGATACCTGACTCATAAAATGATGAAACAAGAGTCTACAGTCAATACTGTTCCCTGATGACTGTCTTCATTCCATATGCCTGCATGCATCATGGTGTCTGAGAAACACAGCAACACTGAACTCAGTCACTGTTGATCTTCATCAAACATTTAGAAACTGAATTTCTAGATATGAAAATACATGAAATTGCACATTAATAATAAAAGATGAAAATATGTGTTGGTGTTAATACTGTTCAAATTATATATATATATATATATATATATATATATATATATATATATAATTACACACACACAATTTTAATCCAACCCCTTATAACTGCTTGTGATATAGGCCTACTTCATGCACAAGGAAGTACAAGAGGGCGAGACCTAAACAGTGACAAATCATGCAATTACATGATAACAGTTTGTCATGATGATGATAGACTACCTATCATCAATGGATATTAAATTAGTCGATCTGTGCATATCTTGCAATTGTACAATAATACAAGAAGAAATACAACAGAATATGGGTCATCATAAACATGATTTCAGGTGATGGAGATTTGCCCAATTTCCAAAATTTCAAAGTTAGAAAGTTCCAAACCATTTGTTTTGCTTATCTGAATTTCAATGCTAAAACCATGTACTTTCTTAGAGTTGACAGAACATTAGTCATAGTGTCCAAACTTCAGGGATTCAAAGGAGACCTCCCTAGATATTGAGTATGAATGGCCTAATGGTTAAATATATGCCCTGTCAGTCTTTCAGGCTGCTCAAAATTATGTTTTCGGCCCGTATCTCACAGAATAAAGATCACAATGTCCTACAGTTTTTGACAAATTGCTATCGAATTTTCATATTATAATAGTTTTAATCTTTGCATTTTGTACATACAAAATGTCAACAGTGCTGACAGGAAAGCAAATGTGCAATGGCCAAGGTTGGACAAAATTTAAAGTTCTGATTTTACCTTTATGACAATAACTTAAAAAGATTATAAAAATCTGTTATATGCTAGAAAATATAAATCTGTTATATGCTTGAACAAAATTAAAAAAAAAAATCTGTTATATGCTTGAAAATTTTTTTTATAAAAAAATCTGTTATATGTTTGAAAATTTTTTTTATAAAAAAATATGTTATACGCTCTTATACGCTATAACGACTCTTATCTTCAACATCTATCATGTAAAGTAAGTCGATATCTTTCCTGATGTTTTCACAAGATACATTTTATTTGGGTAAATAACTGCTACAAATTGTACAATTTTGACCCAATTTTTGACTCTAAAGTGCAACAATTGGCTTTTACTGAAAAAATGGAGGTTTCTCTCCTTAAATTAATATTCAGATTTGTTAGAAAATAAGGACATCTACCAGGATGTCAAATTTTGTATTCACTGGTCCCAGTGGTTTTGAAACGTGGCATGTAAACGGAGATCGAGCTTGACAACCAGACCGATAATGGACAAATGACCATAGCTATATCTGACCATAATGTATATACAGGTAGTCATCTGAGCTAAAAATGGTGCTACATAAATATTCCCTTTAACACAATATCGATTATTCTCAATTGAATGATAGCTCTTATTTCTAGAATTGTAAGGAATCTAAAAGCCTAAATCAGTATATACCTTCTGAATATCAATAAATGCTGCCTTTGCTTCTGCTATGGTGGGCTTGGCATTTCTTCCCCTGCGCTGGAATCAGTTTTGGCAGTAAACGAAGCATCATAGCACTAATGGCACCTGAAAGAAACCAGGAATATAACAGAATGTCAACTTGTAGGACAATAACAGATTTACTACGAAAAAATTAGTTTCTCGACCAATAAACAAATTTCATGGAATGTCCACAGGCATTATGAAAATCATGATCCTGCTGATCATGCAGTGGTCAAGATTTTGAAGCAAACTGGTTTGATAACCTTCCTTGTAGATATATATACCATAACACATGAGTGGTCATATGGAGTGATTGATAAAGGGACTATTTAAAAGTTAAATGTGTCCATTATTCATTTTTCTCCATGAAATGCATTTAAAACTGTTTAAAATGTTAATGATGAGTCAGAAACAGGTTTAAAAGAGACCATTACATCAGCTTTATTATACATATATAAAGATGTAAGAGAGCAGATTTATAAAAAGGCACATACATGTCACTCTTAAAAAATCCATCTGGAACCTCTGTATAAACAACAAGGGATCCATCAGTCACAGTGCTCAGCTGAAGCTGACCTTGAGGTAATAATCTGAAAATGGAGGTAATGTCTGATAAGAAGAGGTAATATAGACCATGGCTGGATGATATGATTGGTTTGTATTGATGAGTAAGAAATTGTTGCAAATAATATTTTGTGACCTGACCATGTGTTTTCTAATGTTAAAATTAAAGCATGTGAGCAGTTTGTGAACATAAGATGTATATTATTACCATAATCATTGGTTGGCTTTTTGATAAATTGATGACAGTACAGTAGTTTACACATTTGTTCGATTGGGTCTATTTTTTTATTTATATTTTTTTATATTATTAAATATATGTATTTTTTTTTTATTAAATGTATACAGTTGAAATATAACTTATGTTCCCAGTCCACAGGTGTAAGGACTTGGTGGTGGTGTGGGGGTGGTATGATCGGAGTAACAACAACTCTGTATTATCAAAGTGTATAGACATAGGATTTTCACTTAAATCAACAAAGCTTACAGAATAAAAAAGTTCATTCACAATTGCTTATATTTTAAAAAAGGACAGACTGATAATATATGTTTCAATTATTTCTTAATTTTTTATTATATCTTTTTTTTTTAAAGTTTAACATCTGAAATATTACACAATTGAGTATATAAGTTGTTTTAAAATTTCAGACTTTAATAGCTTAAATCCATACACATACAGCATATGAAAGTTATTTCAACAGTGCTTTATAGGAAAAATATCATAATAAATATATATTTAATGATAACAGAGAGATGATGGACAGACAGAGCTGATCACTTTATGTTCCATTCTCCTGAAGCAAGAATGTGTTTCAATTAGATCTTAATTTTTTCTAATCCAATTGTTTTTTAAATGAAATAAATTTTACACACTTGCACAGGTGCAAAGGAATCAATGGTAGCGGGGGGGGGGGGGGGGGGGGGGGGGGGGGGGGGGGGGGGGGGGGATTAACAACACTTCTGCATATACATACAGGGCAAACAAAGCCTGATCTCCAGTTCTGCTGAGGCAGGAAAATAATGAACAAATGTTTGTATTAGATCCTCATTTTTTTTATCACATCAATTTTTTTTAATTTTAAGTATATATTTCTATACATTCCCAATGTAACATATATATCTGAATATAAAAGTAAATTCATAATTCTAAATTGCATCATCATATATCTCAATCTTGTCAGATAACCCCACATCATGCATACAAATGCATATTTATTTTTTTAACCACACAAATATATTTCTTAAATTTGCAAAACAATAAATATCTAAAAATAATACTTTCATATAATACAGATTTCACAATTTTTAATTGTGCCTTTATTTATCTGTAATTTGCTTCATTTTTTATAAATTTATGCATACTGATGGGTTTAATTTTAATATTTTAAAATCATTTAAAAGGAAATTGATTTCTTTAGAAAGGCATTTCTTTAGAAAGGCTACATTAACCCAAATGGCTTCTTCTGGATTACTCAATGAATTACTCATTCAAGGAAAGTTTTGTATATTGGAGTGGAAACAGCATTACAGTTGAGGAAATACAGGGCAAACAATAACAATTACTGCATAACACTTGGTGGGTAGGGTTGGGGGGGGGGGGGGGGTGGAGGGTGGAGTTGATATGAGAATAACTGTACACCTGTCACAGCAGGGGATCTCCCCCAGTGACCTGTAACAAATGAGGAACTCTGGCATAGCTAACTTAACTTAAGTGACCAGGAGTGGGCTGCCTGCATCTGGACAAAGCATGTGACTATAATAAGAGCCTGAACAAAAAAAATTCAATTATTAGCCTAAATTTTTAGCTTTTATTTTCTAATTTCAGGTTTAAACAAATTAAATACTTAAGTTTACATGCTGTGAAAATTTAATCAACAGTACTCACAGGAAAAAAAAAACCGTGCCATGGTCAAATTGAAGGTACTGATTCTATTTTTATGCTAATAATTTAAAAAAATTTAATAATTCAGATCTAATCTTGGGTATACAATTGAATCTTAATTTAAACAAAGTTATATACTTGAACGAAAGGTCACTACCTTCCAAAATTTTCATGCAGGGTGAGTAAATTTCCTGAATTTTTAATTTACAAAGTCAATTATATTCGGGCCCACAACTTGAAGAAATTACACTAAAAGACTTAATTTCCAGCATGTATATGGAAAATATATAGGAGAATACCAGTACTTCTGGTAAATATTAAGAAAGAAAAACAGACAGATCAGTGGTTTTGATATAAGGCAGTCCTGAAGTGTGATAGTAGGTTTTTAATGGAAACCTGAGGTTTTTCCTTAATTTCTCGAAGGAATGAAGTCGCAGTGACCCAGTTTCCGGTTTGGTAGGAGATTTTGGGGACATCTAACAGTATGCCAAATTTTGGATTCATAGGTCTAATGATTTCAAAATGTGCCAATCTAACAGACGGACAGACGACGGACAATGGACAATGACTATAGCTCAGATAACGTATAGTCAGCTGAGCTAAAAAAAATTTAGGCAGCTTCTGTAGTCTAACAGGTAGAACACATGATTTATACCTGGGAGGTGGAAAGTTAAAATCATAGCCTAGAAGTAGTGTGCTTGTCTTGGACGGGCCATGAAAGCCATGATTGTTACAGAAGATGGACAAGATACTGAAACTTGTACCACCGTACTCAACTGATTAGCAGACAGATTAAAATCATGTACAATATTTCAAAAAGAACTATACAGCTACTTATAAGGTGGTCCAAGATTACCTTCTGCTGGCTCAGATGAATTCAAACCAGCTAACATCTTCATGCTGTCTGGGTATTTCACTGCCACCTGGTTCTTATCCTTCAGGATGGCTGCCATGTCATCTCATTCAGCCATCAACTCCATCATGCCTCCTCATCCAGATATATTCCAAAGAAGTATCCCTCTACCTATGAATGTCAAGTTAGCCAAATCAAGAATCAGTTTGCTTGGAATAGTTTACTGATAGATCAGGTATTATATAAAACCTTGAATTCACCTACACAAAGTAAAATAATGAAATCATTTAACAGGGCCCGACAAACCCTATAGCCCGACGCCCGGGGCTACCCAAGTTTCGCCATCGGACTACCCTAAAGTCTAGGCTGGTAAGTCCGATGGGCTAGTCATAAACGAGTTAATCCTTACACACACTCTAAAACCCCAACAGGGATCTAATGACATTAAAATTTGAACAGATCAACTGCGAGGAGGATCGTTTCATTCGGCGAAGGTTAGGCAAAATGCTTCTTGCGCGAACGATTTTTCCTTCGCGCCAAAATTTCGATGACAAAATGTGTGAAAATTCTTGCTGCCAAAATGTCTGAATATCATCTTTCCACCTTCCTTGGGACCACTTTCGTGCTACAATTAGCGTCGATACTGTCCCCTGCAGTTTCTTTTCTTTCAACTTTGACATTTTTCCTGTAGTGAACCGCGAGGCCAGCAGCAGAACTTGTTGATGGACACGGTTGGTAGTACTGACTTTTATGCTAGCTGGTCTCAAAAGTTATTCAAAGATATTTGGCTTGTTTTATCTTACACAGTATAATATAATAACACAATTCATTTCAGCAGTAATATTTCTACTATTTGATGAACTGTAGAGACCAAAATGTCAAACTGCCAGTGGGAACAAATCCGATGTAATACGCGGTTGCGTGCGTTTTCACATAGAACATGGACTTAGTCTCTTAAACAAACACACGGTGGCGCTCCAGTAAGCTGTTCCGTTCTGTGCTGTACTTCCCTGTTCATCTATTAAAAATTAAATTGAACAGCTGTGCGCAGTGTACGGTAAAAGGAACAGCCACTTGTCCCATTCAATCTGTTTTGCGTGAGCTCTTCATGACAGCCGACGGGATCAAAACGAGTCACGAGATTTCTCTGGCAGATCACCGATCGTCAACCCACCTCAGTTTAAAACGAAAATCACTTGTTTTCATGTTATTTTTATCCAAAACGGGCACATGTTCACGTTGTACCTTCGAATTTTTCGAAATCAATTCAGTTGACCAGCGAGATTTTCAAATGAGCATAGGGGCAACGAACATGACATTAACAATTATGATCACAGGTAATTGGTGAAAATATTTTGATATTTTCTTGAAAATTCCAGAAAGTAACAATTTTCAGCCAAGATTAAGATTTAGAATAGACTGACAATTGTATAAGTCAAGGAACATTTTTGAATACCTCAAAGGCAGTTTGTTATGAATCTGTTGAGATATTTTAAGATAACTGGTTTATTGCAAAATAAAAAAAAAATGGAAACAACGACGAGCAGATCAGGAGACAAGATTTTCTCTGCAACCTTGAGGTGCACGCTGCATTTTTGTAATCAAAAGATACATTTTGGGCAATTTTAAATTCTAAATCCGGGATGGTGGGGAAGGGGTACACATTTTTCATGTTTTCTCAATACTGGTGACACCATTAAATTTTAATAATAAAGGTCTTGTTTTCACTATTTTGCAAACATCAAAACAAATGAATACATCTCATGAATAGTGTTAATACAAGACACAAACATGAATGCATGTATAAAGGAATTCACATATTTTGTCTATTTGAATTCCCTGGACGCCATCATGGCCAAAATGTCTCATTTTCATCAGATTATTTTTATGATATTTAATTTTAAGTTTAATTTTGTTGAAACATACTGGGCTAGTGAAATTTTTCTGTGGGCTAGTCAAAAATCAAACTTGACTAGCCCATGGGCTAGTCAGCAAAAAAAATTTTTGTCGGGCCCTGATCATTTACATGATGAAAAAGATTGGGTGCCTCTGGCTTTTCATATTATTATTGTAGGAGACTTGTTATTCTCAGGTTGAAGAATCTGTACATTGTAAACAGGATCATGCATGCAACACGTCACTAGTAACTTGTTTACCTTTAGCCTAAAGATCCATTGGGATTATAGTATCATCTGAAAGAGTATTTTCACTGGTAGGACTGGTGATTGTAATATAGATTTTTTAATAGAAAATCAGGAAGTAATTACCCATATACAAGGGCGGATCCAGGATTTAGAAAATGTGTCATACAGACCCTTATGTGTGTGTCTGTGACTCCCCCCCCCCCCCCCCCCCCCCCCCCCCCCAGTGCTGGAACTTCAAGATAAATTGACGCCACTGGCTGTCAGGATTAGCAAACCTTAGATATCTCATTTACTTTATATCCAAACATGGGCCTTCTTCTCCACAAATCCAGGGTAACCTCGACACCCTGTCTCTGCCATGTACTCGTGCATCCTCTCTCTCAGTTTCTGATATTAATGCTGGAGCCACTTGGTCTCGAGCTTGATGGAGGCAGTGTCTGGATCTGTAACATAAAATTACCGGTACTCAGAAATACTATATATACCGTATGAATCTGTATTAAGCAGGCCCCAGGCAGAGCTGATTCATTGGGATTCAATTTGCATTTTTTTTGCAGGAAAACAAGTCAGAATAACTACTTATTAAAACTACTTCTACTAAAATAACAGTTTCCTCTTTACCAGTGAAATGTTCTGTTTTAATACTTACTACCAAGAGTTATTCTATTTTTCAAGAAATGGAACATTTTTTCTTTAAAGGGGAAAACAATTTTGTACTGTTTAATAGAAGAAGGGGAACCTTTTATTTTTGATCACATTGTGCACACTTGGAAAACAACTAGGCTTCATGTCATATTGCACCAACTTGTAATTTAAGTGATTATATATATATATAATTATATATATATATATATATATATAATACACATGCACACACATATATATATATATTAAATACACATACCGGTATATTTTTTTAATACCGTTGTAAGTTTCCTTATTTGAATTGCCCTACCTATGTTTGATAATTTATGAAAAAAAACATGACGGTGCATGCATGTCCAGCACTTCAGCCCCTGCTCAGTTATGCGTGACATGCTCTTTCAGACCAAACATGTACGCTCGCACTTGGTATTCTCTGCACCAAAGGTGTGTTGGCCCATGTAACTATTTAACTGGTCTTATGCCACTGCAATGATGTTCAAGTTCCACTGATAAAGAATGAAAGGAATAAATTGTATGGCACTGAGAAGCTGACAAGTTGATATTCTCACTGGAATTGGATTAAATCCTGTTGGGTCTCCAATAAAATATAGGCAAAACCTGCCTCCTCTTACCTTGATCATGTTCTAGGTAAGTAAATCATTATTCTTGTAAGTCGTTTGAGTCAGGTTTACATTTGCACTGAAAAAGACATGATTTGGGTTTTATCTGACACATGACTTCTTGGCCTTGACCCTTTTATTCCAAGCGGCCAGGGTTTTCCTGCACACAGAACACAGGGTGACCCGAAAGAAATGAACATGCTGTGTAAAATGATGAAACTTAAATTGGACCACACCAACAATTAATAAGAAAGCCTGTGAAAAGACACTATATATGACAATATAAACATATATAAACACACATATTAATATTATATATACACTATAATATATATATGTAAGTATATATATATATATATATATATATATATATATATATATACTTATTTAGTATATACTTATAAAGCATATATATATATAAATATATATTCTTTAAAATATCTTTTGAAGATGTTACTGTTTTAATGTTATTTTATAAAGGAATATATTTGTTTTATATTCCTGTGACGTCACACAAACATGTTTTTAATATTTCATTTTATTTGTACTTAATTTCTATTCATATTAAACATTTAAATATTTATTAGAAGGGGCATATGACATATTAAAGGCATTGGAACCGAAGGCCCCCCCCCCCCCCCCACACACACACACAGACACACCCCACACATAAATTGAAAGTTGGGGTGGGGGCAATTTAATGGAATAGTTTTGCCCATATGCCTGATATATATATATATATATATATATATATGTCTTAAATTTTAATTGTGTAAAATTACCTGAAATCTCTTTATTTTTTCTTAAACATTTTGTATGGGCCAACTTGGCCCAAGGTTAGTGTCCTTCTGTAAAGATTTCCTATAGGATTATATATTATATATATATTTTAAAGAAATGATGTTCCCACGGGCCACGCCTATGTTTCTTCTAACATCTGTCAAACAAATAAATTTAGTCTGCGCATGCGCACTATTTGACAGTATGCATGGTTTCCCTTCGTATCGTGCTCCCTGTCGCAGAACAGTCAGCCATTAATTTTTATTTACACCAAAACACTGCTTCATATTCATAAGAAAAATTAAGAAGGGTACAAAAAAATAAAAGAACATTTTCTCTTTGGAATATGAACATTTTTAGAATCGGATGACTTGCAAGATGTTATTGGATCCTAATGAAGTGATCTAATGTTTTTTACATCATCAATCGATCATGACGGCAATGAATTTAGCGTGTCGGTTTAAAACTAAATGCACTGGTTAAAGTCAGTTCTGAAAATACTTTACAGCCAAATTAAATACCAAAGCCAGTGAAATCTAACCAGAAAAATAAGCCTTACCCTTTATATGACATGTGAAAAACACCCAGGTCCCTTGCTCCTGCTTCAACTTCAACTTTTCAAGTATCTTCTTCACAAATTTGTCCATGTTGAACTAGAAGACGCTACAAAACACGTGGACAAACACACAGCTCCTATGCAGCGTCCAATAAGGAAAGGCAATCGCGCACGTGCCCCCGTGTCAGAAACAAATCTAAATGTTACTTTGTATCAGATTATCAGTTTGCGGGCAACCGTCGGTGTCAACCAATATTCTGGGCTCTACTCAAACAATATTTGGTTGATTTTAACCAATATCTGCTTCAACCAATTAAATTGGTAGCTGTTTCAACCAATCCGTTTTTAGAGTGTTGTTATAAGCCCCATACTACTTAATATGCAAAACGTATACAGTTAAATTTGGTCTCAAATGATAGCTTAAACCATATGTTTCAGTATGACATGCTATATTTATAACCACTGGGTGTATACTGCTCAATTAATACATTCTTATAGTTACACTCACCCCTAGATAAAACAACAAAGGAGTGGTTATTTAAATTTACTTCATACAATATTATATGCCAAACTTATATCCAGCAAAATAATCTTATCAATGATGTATCATTTATGATCAATAGGTGTATGCACCTACAGTTATACTTTCTTATGTCCCTAGGTCCGGAAGCGGGGGGGGGGGGTGGTCCAGGACACAAAACTTAGTCTGAAACTCTTAAAAAAAATTGTGGCGACTGGAAAGGGGGAGGGGAGCGGACCTCATGGACCCCCCCCCCCCCCCGCTTCGGCCTCATCCTTAAGAAAAATACTCCTATATATATATAGAATACGTCGACAGATAAAACGTTATGTCCGTAACAAAATACAGCAGGAACTGCCGCAACTGTCAGCTCCAAGTTCTGTGGTAATATTGATCATTGGACTTGTAATTGGTTAGAGAGCTATAAGTAGTCCTTACTTGTGCAAGCCAAGAAACTCTTTTCGTTCCATGGCTTATTCATTGGGGATGATCAAAGGATGACTAAATACGTATGAGGTGTGCTGAATTATTATAGGATTTTTCTTATAAGATTTTATAGATAAGATTTTATTTCAACTTTGTTGATCACAAGTGTTTGTATTCATGTTTTGACCAGTTTCCCAGCACGATGATCCCATGACTGGTATGTCAGTGTTAGTTTCAAGTATCGAAAATTGTCAATTTTTTTCGGTTCTTTCTACTCAAGTCAGGAAATAAAAAAATAGCTTTTATGTGAGGGATAGCGTTATCTTAGCGTAGTGAAACTTATATTGGCTTATTGTGTTGTAATTTATATTTGATTTTACCTACAGTTTGTAATGTGCTTTACCAAACATTGATCATGTGACTTTTAAGAGTATATAAACTACAGATGGCACCATTTATGTTTACCTATCTTCTGCGGTATATTTCTGGGGTTTTTTTCTTAATGGTAAGAAAATTTAATCTATATGTAGCTTGCCGATTATTATGGGCTAGAGCTGAAATGGTATTTCTTAGTTTCCTTTTCTATTTTTCCATCATTATTCGCGATTATGAACAATGCAAAAAGATAATCTAAGACTTTTAAGTTTCTTTTGGTGAATAACAGACTGCCATTATCAGTGTGATATATATCAATGCACAACTCGCTATCGCTAGACCTGGGTTGTTCAGACATTGTGTATATACAGGTTCTCTTGAACTCTCCTTAGTAGATAAGAATTAGAGCATTATGACCAGTGGGCACTTAGTAAAGTTAAACATATAAAATCAGCAGCAAAGGTAACAGATTATAATGTATTTAAGATATAGAGTTTGTTTAACTATGTAAAGTTTCACTGTTCAGCGTGAATGTTAGCTGTGTGATAAAGACTCCTGAAAGAATTGTTTGTTACAATGATTATTTCACAACTAGGCCCTTCTGTATTTTGAACTTTCATATTCCAAAATAAAACTAAGTAATATTCAATGTTGGTTTTTTTATGGAGAAAATACGAATTTAGGTTTATAAGTTCATAATTATATAAATATACAATCACTTTCTAACAGAAAAAAAACCCATAAAATCTGATGAGCTCTATTTTGCATGGTTTAAAAGATAACACCGAGAGGATTATAAAAAACATTTAGTCATTTTTATTTTGGATTATCCCAGAGGCTTTTATAAGTCTATTATATCTCAGAGTTATTTCAAGCCCGGCTACCTTTCCAAATCAACTCTTGAGAAAGTTAGCACTTGCAAGGAATTGAAAAAGAAATCACCAGAAGAATGACAAACCAGTTATTTTCATGTTTTTTATCATATGTTTTTCTAGTGAAATATTTAAATAAAAGAAAATAATATGAAAACGAAACTTTTTTAGAATATTTATCTCTATTTTGTGATCTAACAGTTACAATTATATCCTACTAAGCGAGAGATGGTATTCTCTTATAAGGGCAAAACCATAAACCCCATTGATATTATAATTGTTCGGCCAGTAAAACAGTCAGTGGTTAACATGATCTCCGTCAAACCGGAGGAATGACAGGGACACAAGCTGCTTTGACCGTTTAGTGAAAAATTGCATTTTAAAGATTAAACTAAAAAAGGATCTTAATGGCACTCTATATGGTGTAAGTACATAGCCCAAGGGGAACCTTGTATGTCTTCCAATCCAGTAAAGTAAGTTGACACTGGACTGATAAGGTTTTGTTTGAGACATATCCCTGAACTCCTGAGTCAAAGCAGGTTAGAATTAAATTAGATTTGTTCAACTTCAACAGCAGATTTTATTAATTTGAGCAAGACTAGCATTTACTAGACTTTGTATTAACAAAAAACCGGAACAGTATGAGTCATAGAACTTACTGGCAATACAGCAAACTGGTATAAATTCATGTTAAAACTCTGTTTGCCCCACGGTTCAAATAAACATCTAGGTTCCGTTACAGCAAGTGGTATTTATATAGAAATCTCTCTCATGTCAGATATGTTAACAGTATAAAACGGAGGCAACTCAGAATGAATAACATACAGCTCTGCTTCACAGTTAGTCCTGACACAAAGGCAAACTGCAATATATATTTATTTATGGTGCAATCCAAGCAAAATGTTGTAGGTACATTTACTGCTCTTTCCTTGAATTTATATGTTACTTTTGTAGGAAATATTTGGCAATTAGCCCTCTCTCAGCAGAAGGCTCTTGTATATTTTGTGTAAGAAAGCGAATTTGGCCAGAAGTGCAGATACGGCAGCCTATTTTGTACGATATAACAAACGACTTAGGCACCAATAAACAAAAACTTACAAATAAAAATATACTGCTTAAAATGAATTGTCGCACTTTTTCAACCGGAGACATACAAAAACATATATTTCAACTACTAGCCTAGTATACCCGTGCCTGCATACATGTCATGTCTGACATTCGGCTTGCGACATCCGAGTTTTAGACTATATATCGGCCCCCGATAGCAGTCATGTGGAATTAATGGGATGATTAACCAGTCAGGGTTCGATAAGTGCGTGGGTATGCGACACAAAAGTACCCAAAACATCCACCCATTAACTGTTTCCGCTGACAGTTGGTGGCAATGGGACTAGCGCCAGATCGGCCCTCTGACATTATGGCCAAGATTATTGGCTGCCAGAGTGCCTGGACATCTAACTCTGAGGATCGCATTATAAGGCCCCATGAGGATGCAAATATTTTCGTCATTTTTGACAACGCCTCATTGCTGACAAGTATCGTGTCACTTCAAATAAACCCACTAGACCTTTTAATAAGTTTCTTATCTCTCCAACGACACCTAACATGTGTGTGAAATATTCCGTTATAACCCAATATATTCGTATATTGTTCTGCATGTATGGGAGATTTCTGCCTGCGGTCGGCCTGCTGACTGTATGCGGAGATACGTTTATAAAGCGTGGCGTGGACTTGCAGGGCGGTTCTAAATTTGGCTTGTGTCACGACTCAGTAGGGGGCCCTAACTGAGTCGTGTCTGTCAAGGCTACAATTGGACATGTATCGGCTAACTTAAAAACGGAATAACACCTTTCTGTGACCACGGCAAAATCCACAAGTTGAAGTTAGGTGTCAGACATGTTTATTTATTTTTATTTTTAGTGAAAGACTTCAGACTTCATTAATCATTTCATAAAACCAAACTGATCACGGTTTGTCATATCAGAATTACGTACACCTTGTGTGTGTGTTCTTTTTAATAAATTAGCTAAAATTTTACAAATTACCATGTTAGAGGGTTAGGAAAAGTGTTCATATCTTTTGAATTTGACATGAATAACTCACAGAAGAAAGATAAAGATGTCTACTATCAACTGGCATCAAAACAGCCATCATATAGGATATAATAACTAAATAATATATATTATTTTTTTACAGTATGTACCGCAAAATTGCAATTTCCGTGCAAGTGCATTTCAAACAGGCTGATGTTTTACAGAAAGCAACAACTTTCATACTGATATCAGGCATTTTTAAAACCTACACACTAAACCTTTCGAAAAAAATATTGATAGCAATTGTCACCTGTTTGGTACTGGTGAACCCTCTGGCTGATGTACTAAAAGAGAAAAATGTATCGATGATCACCAGAGTCCATATAATCACACAAAATCCTGTTTACTCCTGCATGAGCACTACACACGAGAACACGGCTGCTGATCAAATGACAAACGCGAACGTGATAATCAAGGCCCCTTAGACTGTGTTACACCCCAAATGTGAAATTGCCTGTGGGGTGTATAATTGCTTTGTTCATTGGTAAATGTAATCATTTACAGGTCGTTAGCTAGTGGGAAGTTTCCAGAGGATTACAGGATAGCATTGGTAAATCCTCTGATTAAAAATGTAATTTAGATGCAGAAATTTTAAAAAAAAATAGCTACCACCCTATTTCATACTTTCCATTCGCATTGTTTCGATTGTACAAAAGTGATAAGTCAGCATCAAATGAAAAAGAATTATGACAAAGGAGAAGCCATGTTAATGGCACAAAAAAAATTTGTTAAGAGAAATTGGATTACCAATACTTCACATGCATTGGCTTAAATCAAATTACACCATTATCGAAAGTAAGAAATGTTGGTGTTATTTTTTTATTGACATGCACCCATGGAATCCAATGTAATGGTATTCTGTAAGGCTTCATACATATATATTCGTAATATCAGTAAAATAAGAAAGTTTGTGAGTCTTTGGAGCAAATTAATAGTCTATCCTTTTATAACTTCAAAATTAGATTATTATAAATCACTCTTGTGTGGAATTACCTCATCATTAATAAATCAACTGCAACGTTTACAGGATGCTGCGACAAGAATCATTATGGGTGCTTGAAAATCAGATCACATTACACCAATTTCGTATTATCTGCATTGGTTGCCCGTTATATGCAGAGGGTAAAATTTAAAGATTTACTTCTTGAGAGTAAGGCAACAAATAATTAGCTCCTCATTACCTGCAGAACCTTAATCACTCTTACACCCCATCAAGAATTCTCGCTGAGGAGCTAAAACTTACTGGTCGTGCACTTTACCAAATCTTCCTATGTACATAATCGGCCATTCAGTGTTGTTTTCCCGAAATCAGACATTCGGTGTTGTTTGCCCTAAGACGGAAAGACCTACCAGACACTCTAGGAGACGCCATCATGCAGTCTCTCATAATTTAAGGGTAAACTAAAAACATATTTGTACTTGGAATATTTTTTTATGAAAAATGTTTGAACATTTTAGTGGAATTTTGACAGCTTTAGTAGATAATTGAAATATTGATTTTTAGATGACTCATTTAATATTGAAACCTTGTGAATGTAATTTTTAAGCCAATCCTTTAATATTCTTATAATTGTACGTATAATAATGGCTGATTGTATTCTGGTTATGTAAC
Organism: Sipunculus nudus; assembly: GCA_026874595.1. Classification (NCBI taxonomy): domain Eukaryota; kingdom Metazoa; phylum Annelida; class Sipuncula; order Golfingiida; family Sipunculidae; genus Sipunculus; species Sipunculus nudus. The sequence goes on along the minus strand of CM049322.1, from coordinate 50,142,362 downwards.
AACGTTTTAAAACATGTTTCATCATGGATTTTACACTTCAAAGTAATTAAAAGTATTATTATTATTATTATTATTATCATTTTTACATACAATATCACATCACTTATAAAATAACAATATCACATCACCAATTTGTATAAAAAATCAACTTTAAGTTAAAATGCATGGGTTTGTCTATTACGGTATTTTGAACATTTGAAAAATAAGACAGGTTCCGACCTTCGACTTCCAAATATTATTTACTGCCTGCATTTGACAGCTGGCATATACTCTCCGTATTTTCAGCGATCCTTCTGAGTTTTAATAGCCATCATCGCCACATTCACATACATGTACATAAACCTGGCGTACACATGTCAACAATAGAAATCTATATGGATCACATCGACATACCCCAGAACTAGGGACATATCTGTGTATAACTAGAACAAGCGCTTAACAGTAATAACACGGTAAGTGCATGACGCTGAAATTGCATGCACACCCAACTGTTGTGTGTAGAAAATGATTCTTGACTTGAATATACTGAGATCTGATCCCAGAATATAATAATAACCCCCCCCCCCCGCCGATGACGAAAAAACTTGCAAAACTTGCATAACCGGAAAGCTGGTTAATAAGGTCTAAATGGCCGAAAACGCAAGTACAAGGGCTATGAATCTCGAAATAATGTCGTTCAAAAGATCGAGTTCGGCTCTCGAGCGACATGGCTGGGTCTCCCACTGCTGGGATCGGTGAAGGGAATGTAGGTTGCTTCGGGCTTTGTGGCTGTGGATGCTGTAGCTTTCCGAAAAGGACAACGGCTTGGGATGAAGTGCCATGGCGCCCTCTATGGCTCCTTGCTTGGCTTGGCGTGGCACTGCGACTGTTGGCTCAGAGAACATGCTTAAGGAGCGCACAGGGCTGAGGTCTTGACCGCAGCAACCTGTAGCTGCTTGATGAGCGTATACCTCTTTTGGCCTTGGCCCCCCCCCCCCCCCCCCCCCCCCAGATCATCTCATGCACCTCATCTGGCAGGGTTGGGTTTTATCCGGATAAAACTTGTTAAATCCAGGACAATGGATAAAACTGGGTTTTATCCGGATTATACAGGATTAAACTGGATCAAACTTAGGCCCCAATATATAGAATACAGTCTTTATTTCCAAGATGGGTCTAAACTGACAGGATCGTCTCATATAAGTAGTAATCAACATAAGCCATGACATGCCTGATGATATGACATCAAAATGCCTCTTACTTCTCCATTACATGAATCCTAAACATCATTACGTCCGTCCATATACACCCATTAACTCGTCCATGCATGTAGACTGGATTCTATACTTGCTCCCAAACTTAGAATCATCTTGTAAGATATAATTAAATTAACATAAATGATAATCTGGATGAATAAGTTTAGAAGGTTTATTAATTTATTAACAATATATAAGTTTTTATATGCAATTGGCAATTTCCTCCAGTTCATGTTTCACTGTTGTCAGCATCTACTATTAGCTGATGCTCAACACACACCAGAATGAGGAGCTATCACTTTGTCTTCTATGTTACCGTAAAATCTCCACTTAAAACCGCGGTTTAATCAAGAAATTCAAAATCTTGAAATCAGGTTGATTTCCTGAAAACACTGTGCGGTTTATACTAGAAGGGTTTCCTGAATATCTTCCTAACAGACATCGTTTTGGGGCCGGCGAGTGGGCGATAATATTGCAACTTTCGTAGGCCGTTCTTAGCAGCAGTCTCGCATGCATGGGAGCCGTGTATAAAAGTATTATTTACGATTATTTGTTATTTATAAATTAAATATTGCTGATTAGTTTTAGTGTGATATATAACTCGTTATAAAATTTTGGTAATTGTCGCCAAATAATACGTTTACAACAACCCTGCTGTAACACACAGCGGCCCACTTCGTTGGGCATGGTCAAGCAAAATGAAATAAAAGCCTACTTTAAACCCATTTGCGCCATTATTTAGCAATGATTATTTGTTTAAAACGTAAAATGAATAAAAAGCTGACATCGTAAAGAGTCACACAATGGCAGACGATCGTTTTAAAATCAAGTTTGAGTGCCGCCATGTGCTGAAACGCCCTGGTATTCTGCTAAGAATATTTTGAACGGCTGTACGCGGTGGGTGGTAAACAGAACAGCCACCTATTTCGTCCCAGCGTGCCTTGCGTGAACACTGCCTTGACAAAATGACTCCCCACACGGAAACTTTCTTCAGGAAAAAAACTTGCTTACCCCGACTGGCCACTTTAATTTTACCTTAAAATCACTCGTTATCAAGCGTCATGTTTCCTATACGTGCGTATCTCGACAAGGTAACTTCAGTTACTTTGATATTTAGTTAAATTGACCAGCGATGTTTTCAAACGCGCCAGCAAATTGTGACATGGAGCGATGTCAACGTACGATGTGACGATGATAATACCGAAGTAACCGGTATGAAAATGATTTGAATCTTCCGAGTAATTCCAGAAAATGGAATTTTCATCAAAAATTTTTAGAATTAAAATATACAGTGACTTGAAATGGATCAGCAGAATATATTTTTTTTTCAAAATATAATGACAAATCGGTAGCAAACAAGAATACGGCACGGAATATAAAATCTGTATAAACAGGCAGAGGTACATCGGCCCTTACGTCTTCCCAAACTTCTTGCTTGAGTGACCCTGAACAAGTGTTATGATGTGTTTAAATAAAATGCCCAAGGAATTTAAAAGTGGACAGAAATGGCCGAGTCGCAACCTACGCGTGTTCATTTCTAGATGATAGCTTGATTGTGTCTTTTGTTAAATCATTCAGTAGCGAAAGTTGGTGCGGTTTTAAAGGGGGGTTCTTAGTATTTGAGACCCTCGCGATGTCTCACCTGGAATTTCGGCGAAGTCTGGGTGCGGTTTTAATCGGAAGTGCGGTTTTAAGTGGAGATTTTACGGTACTTTACTGGCTGGTAGTCAATTTCTCAATAGGATGTATCACCTTTATCTATAGCATTATCCTCAATAGCCATCAAATATTTACTCATTGTCACAGGGCAGACTTATAGAGTGATGTTTGCAGCCCAATTATCAACAACTAATTATAGAGACTCTGTGGAGGAGGATGCCTGAATGACTTTGATCCAATGGAGGTATGTCCTCTCAGGCTGTCATGACTTAATGGTTGTCAAAAGGTAGCCCACTGTTGCTGCTTGTGTAAACATGCCTTACCAGTCGCAAAAGAGTCAAGGAATCACACTACTACCCCACATTCAGAGAAACCTACTTGGGCAAGATAGCTTTACAAGTATTTTATCATCTGCTTCTTGAAAGGTCTTCCCTACAAAATTATTGATATAGTGACTGATGTCACTGTATATCTTAAGTCATTTATGCAATAAATGACTGGATTATGTACATCTCTCTCAGATGTAAGAATAGATGCTTTTCTGTGAATATATGATATTCTATAGTACCACTGATTGTGGAGTTTGACTGAACATGTGTGAACTGCAGTTGTTTAGCTTTTTTATAGTGAAATGTACAAAAAAAGGTGATGATGTTTTAATGTCATACTCTAACTGACCTCTCTAAAGAAGATAAATAATTTCAAGTTTCAAAATTATTATTTTAATTGTGGCATGACTATCGGTGACAAAACAATGAGTTTTATGTATAAATATATGGTCAGTTGGTCACATAATAATTCAGTTTACTAGACATAAATGTTCCATATAAGAACTAGGGTTTTTTTGCAGTGAAAAGCTAAACTTAATATAAAAAATATCTTCTTCACAGACAGTATATTCCCAAACTTCAGATAAAACTGATAAAACCTGTTTTATCCGATCTGGATTAATCCCGATTTATCCAGTGGATTAATCCGACTGCGGATAAAACTGCCAACCCTGCTCATCATTTGTCTTGCGCCCTCCAAGCATTTGTATGCACATGCTTCACGTATATTTGGTGTATTTCAAGGGTTATGGTATACAAATACATGAGCGATTGGCACGAGTATAGAATCCGGTCTGCATTTGCATCTGACAAGAATGGGACTAAACTGGCTGAAACCATATAATAATCGCCATAAGCCATCAAAGAATATCAACAACTTAAACTTAAATGTAATCAGTCCTGTCCTTAAAATGTGAACTTCATATACTTGCTGTTTCTTGTCACCTCAACTTCAACTAACGACGTAACGTATCCATCCATCACTGTTTATGTATCTCCATGTTGTGTTCCCTTGTGCACAAACTATGCTGACATCATACACAATAATCCAAACGGGGTGACTTTAGCTGGGGTGTGGGGACAGCCAGCCCCCATTTCATCTATTCCTACTGTCTTTTACCACACATTTCTGCTTTTTATTTTGCTTCACATTCTCATTTACCATTTCAGATTTTTAGTGGGGGTGTGGGGGCAGCCAGCCCCCAAATGAAACACGCCATTACATTTAGCATTATTCACCTTTGAGAATCCACCCCTGAAACAAAGTGACACCTGGTGGACATTTTCAGAGTTATTCATTCACAATAGTTTGAATAGACTTAAATATCCTGGCTTTTCACTTGCTTGCAACTTGCCTTCATGGCACAGTTAGTTACGCAGATGATTTCTGGGCATGGGGTTGGTGGTTCCAATCCCGTTGTGTCATCACATCTTTGCATGTCCTCATTGTACTAATATTTCACGTGTTTATCTCATGTTTCAGATTGCACATACGACCAAGGTGAGAGAATGGAGGTCACGGAACATAGAAAATAACACAGAACACAGGATCACTCCAAAATACTTTATTAATTTTCCACCTTCTCTGATGCAGACCAGATTCTATACTCGCTCTCAGCATAGAAAATAACGCAGAAAACAGGATCACTCCAAAATACTTTATTAATTTTCCACCTTCTCTGATGCAGACCGGATTCTATACTTGCTCTCAGCAATCAACCTTGTCCCCTTGAACTGCGAGACAAAGTACGCTATAGTGGCAGGCAGTTAACAAACCGCTGAGGGTTATTTTTTTAATAAGGGTTATTTCTTTTGGCACTCAGACGATGCAAACACTAAACAAAAATTAAGGCAGCTGTTCAGAATCTGGCCTTCATGTCCGCAAAGTCAAAACGGGTGTCGCGTGAAATATTGTTTCCCTTCAAAGGCCAATGCATCATATATATAATTTTACTGAGAAATTTCTGTATTTCATTTTGCTTATACCTGGAGTTTATTATATTAGACGAGGAGAGGTCTGGGGAACCTGGGTTATGGTGGCGGTGTAGGGGCAACCATGTGGGGGTGGTAGCCCCCACCTCACCCTAAATTCTGCTGTTCAAATACAAAATGGTCCCCATATACGCGATAGATGGCGTTTCACTCGGAGCTATAAATGAAAAAAATCACCCCATCTGGTACCTCGTTTTCATGGTTCAGTTAGTAAAGGTGTTAGTAAAGCTCTCCTGGTCTAGAGATTGCAGGTTCGATTCCCGATTCAGGTGACTTCTGATATTTACTGGTAGTTCATGTTAGACTAGGTGCTGTTTAAAGGCTTAGTTTTTATATGATAGACTGCCCAATTCTTAACAGAATAAGGTTTCTATGTGATACTACAAATTTCTTGAAATGAACAACAATTTTGATTGTATAATTACATATAACATCCCGATGGTTCACCATATCAGGCTGGTTCCCTGGCTACCTCTGTGACCATTTTATGTCACACAAGCTTATGACCTCGGAGCACCATATACCTTCAGATGTATGAACAAAAATAGAACTTGCGATGTCTGTACACTTTAGAGGGTTGTAATATTTGGCAGATATGCAGACGGGATGAGAAAGTTTGTCCAGTTTTCTGGGATAGTGAGTTGTCCGCTTTACTGAGTTTATATTAAGCATAATATATAGGCAGATTTGAAGGGAATGAGATTATCACTGTTCCCTACCATGTTAATTTCCTAAATTGGTTGTAAGATGTCACCACAGAATAGACTAGTATGCCACCTCAATATCTTCAGTTAATTAATCATCAACGTTTGGGTGGCCTGGCTGTTGAGGCGTCTGTGCCACCCCTTAGCAATTTGTTTCTCGTAATGATCAATATGAAACTGAGACAACAGTTGGTTCAAATTAATGCCAGGATCTTTCACTCGAGGAATGTAGCAAGCTTTACCTCAATTCAGACAAAACTCACACTTGCCTTCATGTAAAAATATCTGATAATCCCCATAATTGTACAGGAAAATGATGGTTATACTGCAGCCCATATTAAAGGGACATAATCAGAAGCAATTCTTTCACACTATCAGTTGAGCTTTGCTTTAAACAAAAGTTTCCTAGTAAAAACATTCCAGTACATGGTCTCAGAACCACCCATATGATGTTTAACACCTTGTTATGGCTGTGAGTGTTGGTAAACACAGTCCACGTTTACCTGATTACAATAACAAGGCCGTGTGATGGGAGATCTGATCACAAGCTGCAATAAAAGGTTTTTCAGCCAGCGGGAACATGTATTACATTTTACAGGCCAAGTGAGTCAGGGCATCTCCTGATAGAAGAATATAAATTCTTAGTATTATAATACAAGAAATGTTACATCTGTAATTTTATTACAGGGTGTAGTTGTAATCAAGTTATGATATTTAATTGTAATTTCATTGCAGAATTTTAATAAATTTTGTTTCAGGTGTATCAACAATGTCTGGCGCTGAATTTGACTGCCAGTATGAGGCGTCTGACGAGGCCTCAGAAAGTGAGCTTCTGGATCGTAGTCTCTCTGTGTGGACAGGATGGAGCACCCTCGAGAGGAAGGAGGATTATGCTCCCATTGCCCTTGACCTTCACACTGCTTCGAGCATAGGCCAGTATGACCGAGTACGCAACATTATACAGAGGTACTGCAACTGTCACCCATAATCATAGTCACATGTTCAAATCCTCAGAGTTAAGAACCTTCATGTGAAATAAGGCAGATGTATTGAAAAAATAAATTGTGTAGAATGGTGGTGTACGAGATAATCAATTAGATGATTCCTGACTTTTAAAAAAAATTTCATTTCAAAGTGCAAATGCAATTAAATATCATGAAGTGCAAATAAAATGTTATTGCTGATGTGTTCTTTGCTGCATCACATTCCATAAGATATCACATTTTGTGGATCTCCTGTCCATGCATATTAAAGTTGTTTCTTCACATGATATTAATTATCCTAACACATGATATTAAAGTTATCATAGCACATGATATTAAAGTTATCATAGCACATGATATTAAAGTTATCATAGCACATGATATTAAAGTTTTCATAGCACATAACATTTAAGTTATTGTAGCACATGATAATAAAGTGGTCGTAAGACATGATATTAAAGTTATCGTAAGACATGATATTAAAGTTATGGTAACTCATGATATTAAAGTTATCATAAAACATGATATTAAAGTTACCAAAATAGATGATACTTAAGTTATTGTAATGTGGTCATGCGATGTTTCAGAGCTGATGAGGATTTGAACAGGAAGAACCTTGGGGGCTGGACCCCACTGATGTACGCTTGTTACATCGGCCACGATAACATTGTCAATTTGCTGCTGGATGCTGGGGTGTCCGTCAATGTCCGGAACAACAAAGGACAGACACCATTAATGCTGGCAGCGAGCTGTGGAAACGAGAGTGTGGCATACTTCCTCTTACAGGTAACGTTATCATGTCTCCCCGCCAAAGGTGGGAGACCTATATATAAAATGTTTGGTCTGTCACTGTCTGCGTAATTTCTTGTGAGCAAGATAACTTTTTAACTATTCAATATTTTTCATGAAATTTTATATTTAAATTATTTCTACCAATATCTCAGAAGAGTTTGAAAACGAGTGACCTTGACCTTCACCATCAATGCGAAATAGGCTTAAATAGAAATTTTTAGCTCAGCTGACTTTCAGTCATGCCGGGCTATAGCGATGGGTCTTTGTCCGTCATCCTTCCGTCTGTCCGTCCGTTAGCAGGGCACAAATCGTAACCGTAGGGGCTAGGGCCATGAACCCTATGCAGTCTTAGAGGTTATAAAAGGATCTCCTTGCAAACCTGAAATAAGGTCACTGTGACCTATATTCTCGAAGTTATGGGGTGTGTTTGCACCCCCAAGAAATAACTCTTTGAGACAAAATTTTCATCCCAAACCTTCAATCTTTAACATACAGCTCACCTACCAACAGTGGGAGAACCATAATTTTTTTTAGGTCAAAAGGTCAAAGGTCAAGGTCACAGGAGCCTCTTCTTTGAAAAGCCTGTGGATGCATTTTAAGCCAACCCTTTCATCCCAATTCTTTGATCTTTCACATATAGCTCACCTACTAAGTTGGAGAAGAATCCTATAGATTTTGAGGTCAAAGGTCAGGGTCACAGGATCCACTTCTTTGAAAAGGTTGTGGACACATTTCAAGCTAGACTTTTCATTCCAAACCTTTCAGCACTGATATCGCTTCTCTGCCAACAGGGGAAAAGACCTGTTGATTTTGAGGTCAAAGGTCAAGTTCACAGCACCCACTTCTTGCGTGGAGTCGTTTTCAGGCAAATTTTCAATCTGTACCTTCCATCTGTCATATATGGCTTACCTACTAATAAGGGAAGAAGCCTATTGATGTAGAGGTCAAAAAGTCAAAGGTCAAGGTCACAATATTTAATTGTTCTAAATGCTTGTTAGCATATTTCAAGTGCAAGTGTTCAACCCAAACCTTCAGTCTTTCACATATGCCACATCTATGCATCACTCAGTTTGACTCAAACTTCATATTTATGGGTCTTTTTGCTTGAATAAATAACTTATTGATTTTGGGGTCAGCTGGTCAGCAGGTTAAAGGTTGCAGGTCAAAGTTATTCACCCATTGGTTGCCAAGTAATTACACCAGATTTAAGTGGTTAGAAGTTACCCATCATTTAGAAAAAAATCCAGTTGATATGTGGGCAAAAGGCCAAGGTCATAGGTCAGGGATGTTCACAATTACTTATTTTATAGACCATCTCTATTTTTCTTGTATATATAACCATCCCACCACATCTCCCTGTGTGGCTGTAATTGTGAGTGACACTGGTGACATATGACTCCCTTTTGTATCAGCCTATTAAGTGATAAGGCTCAGTGATAAGTACCTCGTTACTTCATAACAAAAACACTGTTGTCTGAATGCTTCAGCCAGGCATTAAGACTATGAGAGTATAGTATTAAGGTGTAGCTACTGATTTATAAGATGATGGGAACATTTTGCAGTTTATTTTATGGAATCCTAGCAATAAACTTAGTTTCCCAGATATCTGAATATTTTAATATATATCATCACATATAAAAGCAAGTGTTTGTTCTCATAATATGTGGATGTGTACCTTGATTTAGGATGGCTTTTTGTTTTATTTCAAGACTCTTAATCATGCTTTCTGCATTTCTTTTCTTTCAGGTTTGGCAGTTTACCTACCCTGCTGACCCCATTGAAAAGCAGAGTGATAATAAAAAATATTGGACTTACACTTATTACAATTGCATATCTATAAATCTGATATGAGCGCCTGGACATGCCTTTTGAATTATTTTGGGCATTCATTACTGGATAATTTGCCCCAAGTTTGGTCTCTTATTGGAGAATATGGGATATCAAATGTCATACTTGTCAGAAATCCATTATTTCTGCCATTTAGCCACCTTAGAAATTATTTCTTCAGTGCAGTTTTAGTAATTTTTCTTTAATGTTTGGTCCGATTTAGAGAATTTTTGTTGTCTGATTTCAGACTTGTCAGAAGTCCATTATGGCCACCAGGCAACCATCTTTTAATTCCTTTTGATCATATTATCTCAAGAACAGTTAAAGTGAATGCAGTTGGATGTATATTTATGTAATCTTGTAAAGGATTGGGTCAAATATTTCCGAATAAATATTACCATCATTTATAAAAGTGCAGTACAGTTGGCTTGTATTGAATAAAAATTCATACAGAAGCACCTGTTTCTCAATAATTGTATCCGCCAAAACAGAGTTTTGCGGATACTATGTTTTCAGCTGCACGCCGCCGCCGCCGCGTAGGTGTCCGGAGAACTCCTCCATAACCGCTGGGCGGAATTTTATGAAACCCAGGATTATGTTCAGGTCACATGTGAACTGCTGCACCCCGATTTTGTTTTGACCTCTGACCTTTCCTCTGCGCTCTGCATCAGTTTGTGCGTCTGTTTCCACACATAAAACCACATATCTCAGGAACCGTTTGACCGATCAGGAAAATTTTTTGCACAAATGTAGCCTTTGGAGAGCTGTATAACATACACAAAAAATGGTGGCGCCACCTGCAACCATGTTTGCACAGTGTCCATCTGTTTGTCTGCCTTGGGTTAAAATCACTCATATCTCGGCAGTGGTTTGACTAATTCACCTGAAATTCAGCATGCATATACAAAAATAGCCCTTGGATAGCTTTATAACATACACAACAAAAGGTGGCGCCACCTGCAACCATGTTTGCACAGTGTCCATTTGTTCATCTGCCTGGGGTTAAAATCACTCATATCTCTGCAGTGGTTTGACTAATTCACCTAAAATTCGGCATGCGTATACATCCTAGACAGCTTTTCTGATTTTATGACAGGTGGCGCCACCTACATTAACGTTTATGCTGCAGACATCCAAGCTCATATCTCGGGAACCGTTTGACCGATTGAGCCAAAATTTTTCATGTGTATAGATCTCACATAGCTCTGTATCATACGCAAAACTGGTGGTGCCACCTGCAGCCATTTTTGCACAGCTCCCGTCTATTTGTCTGCCATGGGATAAAATCACTCATATCTCTGCAGTGGTTTGACATATCTGCCTAAAATTTTGCAGGTTTATACATCCCCGACAGCTCTCTTGATTTTATGACAGGTGGCGCCACCTACATTCTACATTTATGCAGCAGATATCCAAGCTCATATCTTGGGAACCGTTTGACCGATTTGGCCAAAGTTTTGCATGTGTATAGTTCTCACATAGCTCTTTATCATATGCAAAACTGGTGGTGCCATGTGCAGCCATTTTTGCACAGCGTCCATCTGTTTGTCTGCCAAGGGCAAAAATCACTCCTATACATGTAGTGGTTTGACTTATCTGCCTTAAATTTTGCATATGTATACAACTTGGACAGCTTTCTGGATTTTGTGGTAGGTGGCGCAACCTACTTACACAATGGGTCTGCAGACATCCATTCTAATATGCAACACTTCACTCTATTTCCCCTTGCCACTCAATCCATGCCTCACTTCACCAGTTTCACTCTGATTAAGGCGGATACACGTAGTCGCTTGTCGACTTCCCGTATTCTAGTTCTGGCATGTATTTCCTTGATTTTTGCTATATTTTGATCTTATATTTGCCCTTTGTGGAGTTCCTTTTGAGACTGACAGGTTTCAAGCAAGCTGTTGGAATAGTTCCTGATAGCTTAACAATCATGCATTTTCCTCAGACCATCAATTCACTGTGTTTTAACCAGACATAGGTGATATATATTTCTGTTGTGATAAAAAAATTTACAACAAATTGGCAAATTGGTTTTTCAAAATTTGACTGGAAGTTGTGAATCTCAGTCCATGATGTCACAGGTCATGACCCATGGGTCACTTGTTGATGAACGCCATGAATTTGGAAGTTTCACATAAGGAGGGAAGACATATATCTGTTTTGCATTTAAAAACATAATACACAAAAACAAACTCTTTCAAGTAATTATATTTATTGGCTGGTGTATTATGGGAAATATTTCCATAGCACTGGTGACAGTGTAGTCACCTTCTGCAGTTGGCTTTTTATTCACAGGGTTAAAGTTTTGTCACTTCAATCATTCATTGTTTCAGGAAGGTTTCAAATGAACAAAATGATAAACATAGTAAATATTGCATATGTTCATAATCAGATGTTTCAGATTTGAGTCAAAAAAGGTCATCCCTCAATCATTGGTAGAGGTACAAACTAATAATTGTGTGAAACTTTTTATTTGCATAAATTATATTTTTAATCATCAGTGTTTTGATAAATGAGGATTACATGAATTTTAATCAAATCTTAATAGGTTTCTTCACATTTCACAGCAAGGAGCTGACCTTGAAGCCAAGGACAAGAAATCTTGGACAGCGCTGTTTCACGCGACCTACTCGGGGCACCAGAATGTTGTCAAGTTCCTGCTGGACAGCGGAGCTGACACTGAAGTAGTGTTAGTAATATTAGTATATACATGTTGCTATATAACTCATACCTCTTTCACATACAAAATGTTTTCAAAACGATTTAAGCAAAGCAGTTTGACCAAATCAGTTTGAATCCATATTTTGCATTCACACAGGCATCAAGCACTAATACATGAGGTGTACATACAGGTGCAGAACTTTTCCAGACAAACATTCACTTTTGTGCTGTGACAGAATTCCTGCCTGAAAACTGTTCTCACAACACTTTTACAAAGCAGATAAAATGATTCACATTCAAACGGTTTTAGAACAGCTCCTTATAATATATAATATACAGTATTAATTTTTTTCCTTGATATTACCTTAACTGTTACCCTACATGTGAGCATTTGACATGTACGTATTCTGAAAGCTTAAGTATTCTCTACATTAGGGTGTATGACAAACTTGTGATTTCCCAAAACTGGTTGAACTTTTAAATATTTTATACATTTATATAGGCCTAAGTTATATTTCCGGCAAATTAATGCATGTTGAGTGAGGTCAGAGGTCAGTGCACTTTGGAAGCACTTTGGTGACTTAAAAAATCTTACCGATTTTCATGAAACTCGTTATACATATATACCAATAGTTTTTCTCACCTGGATTTCATTCTCATCGAAATTCACGCATATTTAATGGAGTCAGAAGTCACTTTATACATGACAGGCATATTATGCACGTTTGCAGTACTGTAGTTTACTAGTTCTATATATTTAAAGTATAATTTGATAATTTGAACTCTTTTATAGTTCAGAACATTCCATTTTTACTATATGCAGTTTTAATCGTGTTCTATGGATCACTTTTATTTTTAATATAATGTTTTTATTTTATGCCTGTCTTTAATGTTCTTACAGGTGAAAATTAAAACCCTAATTTTAACATCATAATTTTAAGAGTTACCATCCCAAATAAATAATTCCTGGTGGATTTTGCTTATATTTTAACATGATGTCCAGATATATTCTTTAGCTGTTAAATGGGGAATGACTTTAAGTCAGATACCGTGTTTCCTTGAAAAGATGTCCGGGCTATTATTTTTTTTTCAGACCCTGCTTTGACCTGGCGTCTAAACAAGGCCAGCTTCTATTTAAGGCCGGTGTTTATTTAAAAAAACACATTATCAGGCTTGTCAGACAAAACTTTAAAACAGCACTCTCGACAACAGGTACCCTGGCGTTTCATGTGGCTGTTCCATTTATTTTGCACTATGTGCAGTTGGTAACATTATTTCCCTCTGAACAAGTGGTGGCTCATCCATTAACTGTGCACAAAGTACAAAATGATAACATTGGTTCCACTGAAATACAGGGGTTGTTTCTGATAACGACACAGCGTGATTCATTTTCATAACATTTCCTTCCGTCTTTTAACTGACTCAGCTTGACACAGCATATATTCAGGCTTTTCCGACCTGGTATATACAGAGCATGGGGTGGCTCTCTAATAAATTGCGCACCGCGTACAACTGGTAATGTGGGTTACACGGAAGGCTGTGGGCTATGGATGAACTACTTCTATCTACAGAGCTGACCTTCAGTCATGCCTAGTAGTAGCAATTGGTTATTATTCATTTATCTACCAGCAGCCTGTCCATTATAGACAAAGTGTTTAGTTTGGCATATCCATCAGATAATATTTTTCTCATTATCACAATCTGTGTCCCTTGGCTAAGTTATACTAGTTGATTCATTAATACAGTGTTTGTATTGTTTTAGGGAGCCAAGTCGTGAGTTTACACCACTGATGGAGGCAGCAGCTGAGGGCCATGAGATTATAGTCCAGTGTCTGTTACAACATGTAAGTCAGTTATAGCCCAGTGTCTGTTAAAGCATGTAAGACAGCTATAGTCCACTGTCTGTTACAGCATGTTAGTCAGTTTTAGTCCAGTGTCTGTTATAACACGTAAATCAGATATAGTTACAACATGTAAATCAGATAAAGTCCAGTATCTGTTACAACATGTAAGTCTGTTATAGTCTGGTGTCTGTTACAACATGTAAGTCAGTTATAGTCCAGTGTCTGTTACAACATGTAAGTCAGTTATAGTCCAGTGTCTGTTACAACATGTAAGTTAGTTATAGTCAAGTGTCTGTTACAACATGTAAGTCAGTTTTAGTCCAGTGTCTGTTAAAGCATGTAAGACAGCTATAGTCCACTGTCTGTTACAGCATGTTAGTCAGTTTTAGTCAAGTGTCTGTTATAATACGTAAATCAGATATATACAACATGTAAATCAGATAAAGTCCAGTATCTGTTACAACATGTAAGACTGTTATAGTCTGGTGTCTGTTACAACATGTAAGTCAGATATAGTCCAGTGTCTGAAACAACATGTAAGTCAGTTATAGTCCAGCATCTGTGACAATGTGTAAGTCAGTTATAGTCCAGTGTCTGTTACAACATGTAAGTCAGTTATAGTCCAGTGTCTGTCACAACATGTAAGTTAGTTATAGTCCAGTGTCTGTCACAACATGTAAGTCAGTTATACTCCAGTGTCTGTTACACCATGTAAGTCAGTTATAGTCCAGTGTCTGTTATAACATGTAAGTCAGTTATAGTCCAGTGTTTGTTACAACATGTAAGTCAGTTATAGTCCAGTGTCTGTTACACCATGTAAGTCAGTTATAGTCCAGTGTCTGTTATAACATGTAAGTCGGTTATAGTCCAGTGTTTGTTACAACATGTAAGTCAGTTATTGTCCAGTGTCTGTTACACCATGTAAGTCAGTTATAGTCCAGTGTCTGTTTCAACATGTAAGTCAGTTATAGTCCAGTGTCTGTTACAACATGTAAGTCAGTTATAGTCCAGTGTCTGTTTCAACATGTAAGTCAGTTATAGTCCAGTGTCTGTTACACCATGTAAGTCAGTTATACTCCAGTGTCTGTTACAACAAGTAAGTCAATTATAGTCCATAACCTATAACAACATAGCATGACACCTGGTGGCCAGTCAGTGACTATACAGGGAGACTTCACTAAACAAGTTTTTTTCAAGGTTCCAGCAGGTTTTTCTTCTTTCATGGTACCTCTTTATGTATAGGAGTTGTCCTGATGTGCAAGATCAGACCTCTGGTCACGCCGTCTTGTTATGGTAAACAGACACGTGGAATAATAATAGAAACACATAATAAAACAGATGAATTGGGGATAGCAAGGTAACTTTTGTATTAAGGTAGAGTGAACTAATGGTGTAAGACAATGCATGTATTATTACAAATGTTTATGTTTAAGTTGTGTATTTTTTTATTTTGTAGGGTGTAGATGTGAACGCCAGGTCGTGTAGAGGAGACACGGCTCGCTCGTTGGCTCTGTATCATGGACATACCAAGATCGTCAGTCTGATTGACAACTACTGTCTGATGCCAAGACAAGCCCGTAAAGAAACAGGTCAGACTTGACCAGATTTCTAATTATCAGCAGATATCCTCTCTTTTAGCAGACAGAAAACCGATATTGAGTCTTTTGCATAACTTTGAATTCAGATAATTTGTTGAATAATTATACTTGATGGCAAATTAATTTATACTGTCCTATTATTAAGTGGGTCATGGCTTACTATTAAAGTGTTAAAGGTTGGTTTTGATATGTGGTTTGCTTTCCTGGTCTCAGGCCTGTTCATTCTTGTAGCTTTTCTCAGGTCCCTAGGTAGCATACACCCTAACACTCCTTTTAATACACCTGTCATATGAGGGGGGTATTTTGGAATACCCACCATTGTTGGAATACCCACCATCCGTCTGTATGTAAATTTTGCGTGTTGCCAAGATAACTTACCAGGGCTCTAATGGATTTTTATAAAACTTAAAATGACTACTTGCCAATAGTTTATCTCGCTGGAGTTCAATTATGGGCAACATCCACGCATTTTTAATAAGGTCACGGGTCACCAGGCTACTTTGAGGTGATGCTGCGATGACTTAGGAAGAATATAAAGGATTTTGATAAAACCCATCAGTAATGTTAATTAATTAAATATCTCGCCTATGTTCAAATTCCAGCAAATCCATGCATACTTAAAGAGGTCAGAGGTCAAGGCACTTTGGAGGCACCTTGGTGACCTACCAAAAATCCTACTGATTTTCATGTAACTCAAACCTATTTACCAATAGAGTTTCTCACCTGAATTACCTTCTCATCAAAATTCACGCATATTTAATGAGGTCAGGTGTCACCAGATACACAACGAGCATATTATATGCATGTTTGCAGTGCTCTTGTTTCTGGATGCAGTGACGTTATCCATTCTATATATCTTTTCACCCTCTCTTTTTGTATACAGTAAGCCAGTTTAACTGGGGTGTTTGACAGTTATAAATGTTTTTCGTTAATCCCACAGGTGTACCACAGAGAGCTCCAGCAGATCTCAGTTCATCAGATGAAGCAGTTCAAATACCCAGAGGCCAAAATTCAAGGGGGTCAAGGTCAAAGAATAGAGGTAATGCTTTTAAGAATGGAAGTTCAAGAATTTGTCATGTTTATTGATGCATTAAATTTTGTTATAATTTACATGTTTTTCTGTTGAGCTAAGTAGGCTGGCAATTCTAAATGCTTCATTTGTATTCAAATACATGTATGTATATATCTAATGTCAACATTATACTAAAGATAGCATCATTAACTATTTATTGGATTGTACATTTTGGTATGATTAAAATAAGTTTCCTGTGGCTAATATTACCAGGACCTAGAATTCAAGATGGCCCCCAAGCCTTTGATCGTTTGATGGAGAAGCAGGGAAGTCCATCCTCGGTGCAGGAGGAACGACCGTCTGTCACAGGAGCTAAAGGAGCCCCAGCTGAGTTTGTTCCACGTAAGATATTTAGTGGTAGGACGTAACCCGGTGGTCAAAGGTGCTAAGTCTGATAATTTATGCATATCAACTAAAGATAAACTTCAATGAATTTCCTCGGAAAATAAACTGTAAATAACAAACCCATCCTCATTGTGATGTGGTTGAGTTCAAACCATCTAAGTATAAGTCTCAGTCTGGGCCAGTTGAATCCCAAGTCCGAGTTCTTGAAGTTAAAGTCAACCTTCTTTGAGTTATGAAGAGTCCAATGTAAATCTCCTTGTTCAAAGAAATTTTAAATGGAAATTAATTTGAGAATATCATGTGTATTTTAATGTGAGTGTACGCATGTTTTATACTCAAATGTTTGATTAAATTTAGCTTCTGATGCAGAGCAAATGCTTTCTTTATATAATCATATTTTTGTAACATTCAGCTACTGGTTCACTCTTGTGTATAAGTCTTTATAGTATGTGACAATGTTTTTTTTTTCTACTGGATTCTGCCTGACTTTTCAAGACCTTAAATTCTAGTCCAAGTACAAGTCCGAAGCCAGAACCTTTGAGTCAGAGTCCCTAAAAAAGTTAACTCCTACACTGCCCAGAGTCTGTGCAGCTGTTAGTGCCTGGATATGTGCATTAACAAGGGGGCAAGTGGGATTAATTTAAGAGAATGGCCTCATGGATTATCTTGAACTTTTGTATGCCCATTTATCCTGGAGGGTTTTATAATATAATTTCTATAAGACTTTTAGTGCCAACATAGCCAAGGTCATAGGATACTTTTGCCTCAGTCATGTGGGTAATTTGAAGTTTATTTTTTATTATTGTATAATTATTGTAATTCTTATTATATATGTCACTATGATCCTTCCTGTGCCTGCAGGGGCATATGTTCCCAGTGGTTACTACACTTTTCCATACGATGGGAAGTCACAGCCGGTTCAGCACATCCGCTCTCGGGACATCCTGTCTCCCATCAACCCAGAGGATGAAACACTCGACAGTTCTGGAGGGAGAGGTAAGAATAAATACCAACATCACAAGCAATGATGTAGTTGAGATCAGTCAATCTTAGACCAAGACTGAGACCAATCAAGATGGAAAAGGACACTGAGACAAAGACTGAGACCAAAGGAATCGAAGACTGAGAGAAAGACAGAGACCAAGCCATTAGGAATTGGGGAGTGAGACCAAGACTGCATCATAGGACCCAAGACTGACACAAAGATTGAGACATAGGATCCAAGACTGACACAAAGATTGAGACATAGGATCCAAGACTGAGAGAAAGACTGAGACCAAGGGATCCAAGACTGAGACAAAGATTGAGACATATGATTCAAGACTGAGACAAAGGATTGAGACCAAGGGATTGGGGACTGAAACCAAAACTGAGACCATAGTATCTTAAACTGAGACCAAGGGATTGGGGACTGAGACCAAGACTGAGGACATAGGATTGAGGACATAGGATCCAGGACTGAGACCAAGGGATTGGGCACTGAGACCAAAACTGAGACCATAATATCCAAGACTGAAACCATATATTTACCTGACTGTCCTCTACGCCAGTACACCGGAGTCAATGTTCCAACAGAATATCAGTGGACTGGCCAGGTAAAGCAGGTCTACATTCTTGTGCACCCTAAACTGCAGTTGGAGGGTGCTAAATTCATACTCTCTATGTGTGTGTAAATGGTACTGGAGTAATTCCCTCTTATTAAGTCATGTCCATCACCACCCACTGTGATTACTACATGGGTACCAAGGAAGAGTCAGTTAAGACTTCACTGAACAACACTTTATCACTTAAGACAAATGTCCAGCATGAGCCACATCATCTAGAAAAAGTGGTTATCTTCATGAAGGTTGGATGTACACCATGTGTGTTTCTGAATTTTGGAGCTATATATATGTACACATACATAAAATATGAAGGACATCCTTATCAAGTCTCTGATAAAAAAAGATTGGAATAGTTGCTAATGTTACTCTTCTTCAGTGCTCTTTGTTTTAAAGAAGGTTACCTTTTTTCCAGAGCACTTTTTCTTTTTTCAGTCATTTACCTTTGGCATGTCTGCCATTGGTCTGGAAAGACAAGCCTGTTGTTAAGTTTACCAGCTGAAAGTGCCAAATGTACTGAAGGTATGTCATATCATCAATACTTAAGGCTTGCAAATAAAGGCTATTTTTGCTTTCAGAAATAAGAGAGTTTGATGACGGGAGTCCATTTTCAAAGACAGGTGCTCTCACAATAAAAAGTAGCTCCGGGTCAAGTGGTGGATTAGCCGGAGCATTAGGACTCTATCGCGACAGCTGTGAAGATTCGGATTACAAAGACACGCCACACTTAAAAACAATTCACACTGGCATTGATAATCTACACATTGCTGAATCAGAGAATAAAGATTCTGACCATAAAGGGGAAAATGTAAGTGCGTACAGCCGAAACAGTAAAACTAGCGAATCTGGTGGACGAACTAAAGAGAAGCGTAAGAAAAGTAAACGTCACGATAAATCCTCCACTGACCATGTGAGGTCTGTTTCATTGACAGGTGGCGCCACATGTGCTGTAAATGAACATTTAGAAAGGTTTACTAGAGAGGATATCACTCAGCCAGAGAAGACTCATGAGAGTGTACAATATAAAAACTTAACCAATGAACGATCTCATGGCAGTGAGCGCAGATCAACCAATGAGAGGACAGTCCATTATAACGTGGAAAATCGTGTTTCCCATGTGGCCAAGGATATGTTAGTGAAGGAAACGGAAATTAGAATTCCAGAGAGGAGGCATTCCCGAGGCATGCTGGGTAAAGCCCCTCATGAGTATGATGATACCTGGACACGACCTCATGATTTGGGGTCACTGCTTGATGCTATTGGTATGAGTAAATATCTGCATATATTTGAAGAGCAGGACGTAGACATGCAGGTTTTCCTGTCTCTCACCGATAACGACCTGAAGGAAGTGGGGATCAAGTAAGTTATTTGGCTACCTTTGTATTATTGTTATTTACGGTAACTCCCGCATTTGCTTATCAGCACGTTCTAGTATTCAATCTTTGAGCGACTTGGAAGTTTTAGATATCTGTCTTTTCGATTAATGTTAACTTAAATCAAATTTCAACATAACGTAGTGAAGCTTTATGTATTCCTGTTGCATTCCACTCAAATGTATAAGAATATACAAAGGAATTAGCCAGTTTTAATGCCTTTCATTATGTTTTCCACTAAATGAACACAAGATGGCTCTGATAAGCAAATGCGGGAGTTTACCATAAATAACATTAATCTTGTTCAATGGTACCCCATTCTCAGACTAATAATTTAAATTCCTTGCATCCATTAGGTTTAAAATATATTGTCAAATCACTAATCATATGTATATGTGTGTGTTAAATCCTCAGGTTATCCTCTTGTTAGATCTACTTTATACATATAAAGTTTCTCTTGGTTTGATGCTTTTTTAATTCAAAGCAAAATATCCATACTCATCGTCAACATCATGCTTCTCCTTGCTGCCTAAACATTGCTGGCTTAAACATTTGGGTGTGAGCCCGGGTACTTAATTCTTTGAAATGTTCACCTTTCCAACAGAAAGGCTTAAACCTAGTTTTGACTTTCTGCAATAAATTTTGTCTTTTCACATAAATGGATCCTTACAACATTCAATGTTTTCTGTATCATTCACCAGATGGCACTATCTGCATGAAGGGGAACTAGAGACAGACAATTGTGATAAAACGGTAAAAATAAAGCATACTGATTGTCACTTTCTGTTTGTAGGTTATTCGGACCTAGACGCAAAATGACCAACGCCATAGCTCGGTGGCATAGCAACGTTCGCCCTTCAGGAAATGACCTTGAGCAGGCGTATGCTGATAAACTGGAGGCCGAGATGCAGGAGATGGCGATACAGCTTCACCGGGTAAGTTACAATGTGTGTGTGTCTGTATAAGCATATTTATATGTGTGATGGTGTATGTGTGTATTCAGTCTGTGCTTGTCTTTATAAACACAGAGCGCTTCCTATGGCAGGGATCTAACTTTCGGGGTAGCATACTTAAAGAAGATAAATCTGGTTCGGTAAAGATTTACTGACATATGAAGCCGTCACAAAACATTTGAGATCTAAGAAATAATCCCTTCACCCAACCTCTTTGGGCCCAAGCTGCTCAACTGACCAAATAATGCACGGGTGTGGTATGTCTGTGGGTCAGATGCAAGTAATCTGTTGTTTACACTCACAGCAGCATACTGACCATACAAACGCACTTGAAAATGGTGAAATAACCGTTGAAAATGACGATGTATAATGCCAAAGCCACTGATTCTATTACCACACCAGTTTATGAAAATAGGGTTCAGGCTGAACTGTAATGAAAAATATTTTAGAGACAGTGTATACTAGTGGATATGAACAAAATAAAATGAAAAAAGTACACAAGTGATGGGTACAGCTTGTTTTTAATGCAGCTAGAGAATGCTATTTCAAAACAGTACACTGAAAAAACCTGGTGCATTGCTTGATAATAGCACATCATATCGAGCAGGCTTCATCGGTCAAGCTTTGCAATCAGTCAATAGGCAAAACATATCAGAATTTGACCGTAATTCTATTAAATAACCCCAACTGGCATTTTTTTTTCATATCATGAAGCAGAAACACAGAAAAAAGCATTGTTATTGCTGTATTTATGTGACAGCAATGATAGTTAACTTAGGAATTAAAAGAATGCCTCCATTGAATTTCCATGTGAGACCAAGATTATGAAGTGTAACACACATAATCACTATCTTGGAGCCCTCCCAAATCCCTGTGATACCCCAGACCCCCTTTGCATGAAGCACACCTCTTTCTGCAACTGGGGCACATGATGGTTGCGCTAATGCACTCAAACAGTACACCCCCATCCCTATTTTAGGAAGGGCAGACTTGTAAATATATTCGTTTGTATGCCGGTACATCTGTGTAAGCCAGTGGCACATGGTGGCATAAAAACCAGGTTATTGGACTTCTAATCGGAAGAATTTAAATCATGTTCTGACCACCGTGTGTGCTAAGATTTCTGGTCACCAGGGTGCGCTCTCTTCACTGAGGAGTATATGGAAACTGGTCATAGGCAGCAGGAAAATGAAGAACAAATAACCTCCTAGCTCCTCTTATGACTGCTTATATTGTATGCTCCCCAGGGAGCCGAGATAAGCTACAAGAATGAACAGGCCAGAAAGACCAGGAAAGCAAAGTGTCAGATGAGAGTGACATCATTAGCAGGGTTCCCCTGGGGCCTTAAAAAGTCTTATTTTTGATATTGCATTTTTAAGGCCTTGAAAAGGTCTTTAAAATGCCAGAAATCCTGACATAGGTCTTAAAAGGGTCTTAAATTTGATTTTACCTATCCTGATATAATGAATATGCACAAACAGTTTGGTTATCGAACATAAGCTTGAGACAGTTAAGGAGAAGTTGCCACGTTTACTTGTTGAAGAAGGATCTGGGTAGATTCTCAGGTCAGACTACCATAAGACCAGTCCCAACTTGTAGGGATCACCATTTGGGATCTTCAGTAGTTTTAAAGCATGGTAGGGCCATTAAAGAATTCTATGTGTAAAAGGGTCCTAAATTTTCTGCCAACTGGTCTTAAAAAGTCTTAAAAAAGGTCTTAAATTTGCTTTACCAAGAGGTGTGGGAACCCTGGTCAGTGATATCAGACAATAAACCCCCATCTTTTCCTTTATACACCTTTTAAACAAGTTTGTGTGCATATGTATGTGTATATAAAAAAGTCAGTGTCTGTATGTGCAAGTCAGTGTGGTGTATTTCAGGTTATCTGTATGTGTGTATCTGTGTTTATCCCTTTGTGTTAGCCTGTAACTTGCAGGTCCCCTTAGGCTTGCCCAGTGGTCAGTCTAGGTTAACACATGAACACCAGTAAAGTCCAAGTATGTAAAAAAGTACTTATTTCATACAGATACACCTAACTGTGAAAAGTGACTGAGAAATAACACAGTTTAAAAAATAAAACCCTGAATTTTTCATAATAAAATCTCAAAACTTGTGGATTATTCATAACCCTGTGTACAACAGTATAACACTCAGAGGGCATAACAGTCTCATTAACTTCTTATTTAGCCTTCGTCACAGTACCTTTACCTTTAATATAAAATACCTTATATATACCTAAACAGTATAGGTAACAGTACATCGTATAGCGCCATCTGCAGGTCATGATAATAACTAATATAGAATTATACTGTGTCCACAGAAGGTGGCTTGGATTCTATAGCATCCCCATCCCTGCAACTATTAACAGTAAAGCTTCTTTCTGCTCTTTGAATGGTGGCCCTTGGTTCATAAAGTGCCAAGGTTTTCTGTGCCATAAATTTATAAATATACAGATAAGCTAGCCTAAGTCCTCATGCCATGAAATGTATCATTCATTGACAACTCATGCAAATGTCTTGATACAGTTATACAGGGTACAGTGGAGTGTCATTCATCCCAACTTCTTGGACGTAGAGATTTTTGTTTGTATAACTTTCAGATAAACAGTTAGGTCTTAAGTACAGTGAAACCTGTCTGAAAGAACACCTGTGTAATAAGACCACCTTTGTAATAAGACCACCTGTGTAATAAGACCACCTGTGTTATAAGACCACCTGTGTAATAAGACTACCTGTGTAATAAGACCACCTGTTTAATAAGACCACCTGTGTAATAAGACCACCTGTGTAATAAGACCACCGGTTTAATAAGACCACCTGTGTTATAAGACCACCTTTGTAATAAGACCACCTGGGAGTAGCCAAAAGCATTCTCATAGGTTATATTTGACCTGTCTAATAAGACCACTTGTGAATTAAGACCACTTTTGGCCGGTCCTGTGGATGGCCTTATTACACAGGTTACACTGTATCATTATCATCAGTGTTATCAACCAGGTAATTTGTAAGGTATTCTAACAATTAACAGTCATTGTCCAGAGTTAATAAGAATAGAACAGACTACGATATTCTATGGTATACTTTATATTCACAAGGCTGAATTTCTTAATTTTAAACATTTCACGATTGTTTCATTTTTTGCCGTAGCACCAGAACCTACAAAAGCTTTAAAAAGTTATAAAAGCATATTTATATTAATTATAAAGTAAGAATTTATCCCACAATACCTCACTCATTTCAGTAACATCCACTATATTATGACCTATGTCAGAGCTGATATACCCGGGTGATTACTGTACGTTTTACTTCAATTAATGCTTGATTGCATGGGACAGTACCCATACCATGCACATATTAGGTTGCTGATTTATGCAATTGGCACTAATCATTGCAGTTATTTGGCTGTAATCATTCCACATCTAAATCAGATTATACTAAAATGGTTTACTTTACCCTGGAAGTAGTATGCATTGCGTCTGTACTATACTTTGCTTTACTAGAGCCCAAATTTGTTAATTCAATAGAATGTGAGTTTTCTGTCTCCAGTTGGTTGTATAACCCATTTTCTGTGCTGCAAAAAATGATAGAAAGGCTGTCTTTGGTAAACCAAACTGATACAGATTAGAGGCCTAGTGTGCACAGAGTAAACTGATTCACAATCCAGATTATCTGCTAGTGCTTCTGTGGCTGAGGGGCAGAGCACAACACTTGAAGCCGGGAGATCTTGAGTTCATTATCTCAGCTGAGGTGGTGACATTTTTCATGGTCGGACCCCCCTGCCCCCACCCAGGATTAATGGGAAGGTTGTGCCCACCGGCTGTGTTTCACTTACAAACAAGTAAGTTCATTTTAGTGGTTCCTCTGTGGTATGACCCAGAAATGGAGATGATTACACACCCAGGGCCCGTTGTTGCAGTAGGCACTGGGTTGCTTAACACCAGGATATTAAATGAGAGGAAGCGTGTGATACTGCCCTGTCACATATTCCAAAATCAGAATGGAATTCTGCAGATGTACTTATTCAAAGTTAAGTCAGAATTAAAAAATAAAGGGGGCAGTCACCTCCACAAAAAAGTAAACATAATAAAAAGCAGACAAATTGTTGATTTACTGGAGAAGCTCTGGTATTAACTTTACCAGTCATCAGTGAAGAGTGTCCCTAACATTTCAGATGGACGGTATCCAATGTCGAATCTTTTTGTTGGTTTTAAGGATTTCTTTAAATAGTTTATTAGGTCTGTGATTTGGTAATATTTGGCTTCAACTAGCAGCTCGGCCAATAGGGAGGATTCCTTTGGCAAGACTTCTTCTCGCACTATGCCGTCTCTTAAGAAGTTCAATATATATCTGAAGTGAGTTCCGTCACGGTCTATAAAGTAGCACCCTTCCTGATCTGTTTGGAGAGTGTAGCGTCCTGAAAACATGGCCGCCAGCATGGAGTTTGGATCTTTGGTGAGCGTCATGGATGATGTCGTAAATATATGTCCACCAATGTTCAACTTGACTACATTCTCCTGTATCCGTTTAACTGAAGCCATTTTTTGTTTTTCTTCCAGAAACTCCTGCTTCTCTTTTTCAAAAGCTTCTTTGGTACACTGGAATGTTAAAGCTTCACTCTTCATTAAGGCTTGTTTCTTTTGGAACGTTTCTGCCTCCTTTTCTAGTGATTCACTCTTTAGTTCATTTGCCTCGATAAGCTTTCTTAGTTTGGCTTCTGCTTTTTCAAACGTAGCTTCTCTCTGTTTCATTAAGAGGCGAGAACTTTCAAGGACTGCTTGTTCAAGGAATCCATTTGATTTGTTCTTGGTCTCCGTCAGTTCCCTCAGAGCCAATGAGATCTCTTGCTGCCACACGTCTGTGATTTTCCGTCCGTCAGTCACATGATTGAACGTTTTCAAACAACCTTTTGGACCTGTGGGCAGCCCCGTAGGCCATACATTATTAACCCCACAGATTTCAATAGCGAGCATGTATTCATGTGCATCGTCAATTCCGTACGAAAACTGCAGTTCTTCTGCACGGTCAAATAGAGGCTCAAATTTACTGTTCTTCTTTTTTTCACAAATCCACAGTCGAGATGCCTGATATTCTGGAACACGGAATATTTTCCTCATCTGACACTCAATATAACCAACAAATTCATTAAGTTTAAAAGTCTTGACTTTGTTGTGCAGTTTCCCAGCAATGGGACTTAGGACACATACCTCAAATGCTTTCTCGTCATTTTCCTGGTCTCCACCGATGTACACA
This sequence comes from Sipunculus nudus, assembly GCA_026874595.1. Classification (NCBI taxonomy): domain Eukaryota; kingdom Metazoa; phylum Annelida; class Sipuncula; order Golfingiida; family Sipunculidae; genus Sipunculus; species Sipunculus nudus. Next base: position 50,116,139 of record CM049322.1, on the reverse strand, counting down.
CGATCAAGTTCATGATACTCATCAATGCCATACCATTGGATCAGCTGCATCCAGACGTGACCTTTGACATATTGATTCAGTTTTGGCTCATGGATATTCATTTCTACAGGTCCCGGAGGCCGTGTTTGGCCAGGGGATTTTCGTTCAGCATACCCGAGGTATTTTTGGAGAGAGTTGTACCATGTCTCTGACACAGCGTACTCATAGTGTGATGTGTCCATGTCATCATCGTTGACCTCTAAACCCTCCAATGTCGCTCGCTGTGTGATGGCGTCAGGTAAATAATCCAGAGTCCCCATCCTACAATCAAGAGAATCATAACAATATAACTAGAAATGTAGTATTAGACTGCACATTTACCTCCCCCATGATCCTAATCTAACTGTGGAATACATGAAGTATTCAGAACAGAGATAAATGGTAAATAGACAATAGTTGATATGGGATGCGAAAGCGAAATATCCTGAATAAGAAATAAATATATTTGAATAATGAATTTCTTCTATATTAAGATTTAAATTATTACATATATTATACATCAATTAATATTTTATTATATATCATTATGTATTATACAAACATAGTAGTCAGTCACAAAAAGAATCTCTAACATATATATATATATACTGTATAGATTTCTAAATAGGGAGAATTAATTTATTCCACATACTTTTTTAACATACTTAGCTTTTTTTTTGCAAGAGATTCAAAATGGTGGTAATCGTGAAAGGGAAATAATCACAGAAATGAAACCTTTGAGAATGTTATGATGAGGATGCACAGAGCATTTAATAGGTATCAAAGCTGGATTAATAGGGCCTGATATTCAGACAAAGCCAGGACAGGAAGGGGCCTGGACAGCTGAGTGGTAAAAGACTTGGCCTTCTGCGCTGGCGACCCAAGTTATATTCCCTGCATGGCTATGAGAACGGGTTGTAGTTGCCTGTCCAAGGTCAGTGGTTTTCCCTGGTCCTCCACCCTTACTCAGTTACTGACTACCGAGCGCCAACATCCGAGCCATGGAGAGTGCCTCGTATTAGTTATTATAACTAGTTGTACAATCCATGTAAAATAAATAAAGTTTATATTCAGACATAGCCAGGAAAATTTATGGGTTTTCTGCAAAGTGTATGGTGAGCTTAAGGTAATAGTAATTCCAGAGAAAACACATTAGGCTAACCAAGATCTACCAGAACAGCTAGATTGAGAGTTCAGACAAATTTGATGATTACAGTGACATCATGGGTAATGAAATTAGCTTCACATATTAAGTTCCATGTGGAGTCAGACATGGGATTTTCCAGGAATTTCCGTGGTGCTTTTCCATGGATTTTAAATTTTCCATGGAAAGCATGGAATATTTACAGCCAGTTACTTTGGTCCAATCAAACACAAAAAACATTGAAAACTATACATATCCGGCTCTGATGTAATTGTGAGCCACTTTGGGTCATCCATTAAGGAATAGCTTTTATGAAAAAAAGCAGAACAATGGATATATATGGTATGTCTCTCATGTCACATGACAACTCTGTATCAAAAATTCAGAGTGGTCATGGTGCGTGGTTCTCTCAGAGAACAGAGAGACAGCACAGAGACTGAGGGAGACCACCCTTCTGCTGTAACAACATGTAAACTGGTCTGAAATAATGTCAAATCAAATGTCTACCACCCCTCGTCTTGTATCTCTCTCACCATGTGTAACAAGTGAAACACACACAACATCACCTTGTAACAAGAATAACAAATATCTACGGTTCAGACTAATAACCAGAAAAAGGACCAAAAAGTATCGAAAAGGACCAAGAAGCACCAAAATTACCACTTCTACTTTCAAGTGGTCTTAAATATTACATTTGATAGAATCTGGTAGAAATCAGCTTGCATTGATGTGTAAACTGAGATTGTCAACATAACCAAAATAATGACAACTTTAATCAGGCTAGTGGTGATTTTGTATGTAAAGTGGCCCCCAGGTGGCAGCAGTGCATATACAGGCACTAGATGATGCCAGAAGCTTGTGAGAGTTGATAATAGCAGTAACAATTGGAAGATTATTTTGACAATTACATAAATATTTGTAACAAATTCGACAATTATTTACTTTAAGACCATTAATAAGTAGAAATAGGTGAGAATATTAGAGCAATTTTGGTGCTTTTTGGTCCTTTTCGGTGCTTCTTGTTCCCTTGTCAGTTATTAGTCTGAACGCATATCTACACAGGGGAAGTCATAATTGATCAGATTGCCTCATTGGCATCTTATGTATGTTTTTTTCGAGTGACTTTAATGTCAAAAGGTTGATATTTGGGGTAGAGCACATGACTAAATCCAGGAGATAGTGAGTTCAATTCTCAGCCTAGGTGGAGAGATTTTTCGGTGGGCCCCAACCCAGCATGGGTGCTCTGCACACTTAATGGAAAGACCCTGCCCAACGACTGTGTTTCACTCACAAATGAATGTGCCTCTCGGGGGTTCCTCGGTGGTATCACCCAGCAAATGGGGACGATTATGCACCCAGGGCCCACAAGTGCAGTAGTCCTGATTGACGCCAGGATATAAAATGAGCGTGTGATACTGCCCTGTCATGTTGTCTGAAACCGGAATGGAATTCTGTAGATGTAGATATACTTTGAGTTAAGCTAGCATTAAAAAAATGGAGGCAGTTTCCTCGCACCAAAAAAAATATTTAAAAAAAAATAAAATCAGATCTTTTATATTATCTTCCAGAAGGGGACCACTCATTGTTATGGGTCCTTGACAAATTTTTAAATGATCAGTGATAATGGATATATTTTGTGTGGTTCACTGCATGGTAAGACTGAGTATTTGGAATCCTCAGGGAAACTAGTGTATAAGTGATAATCTTGAAATCATGAATATGAAGTCAAGAACAGTATTTAAAGACTTTTAGTGTTTAAGTGTTAACTTACCTCCTAGTATTCCCTGCCAGACCTTATACTGATGATATAGTATAGAGATATCCCTGCAGGTATTGCAGAGCTTCCCTGACTTACAACACTAGGGATTTTCCATTACACAGACAAATATAAGACAGAGTTCCACTTTTCTTGCACCATCAGTTCCTTACAACATGTGATGCAACAAGCAATATTGTTTTGGTCATGTGACCTGCCATGTGCTTTGGCTGCTTGTGGTCATGTGATGTAAACAGTACCATGTGACCCCGGTCACATGGCATGATCACTTTGAATACACACAGGCAGTGTTGGTGACAGCATGTGTAGAGCATTATATCTTTGCCGACATGTTTGTATAAATGAGATCCATGCCGTTAGCATGCATGAAGGGAACTTTATTATTTGCAGCCTGTGGCCAGGATAATGTATACACTAGTCAGTAAATACATCCAGGTTGCAACCACTCAACACTAGAACTGTTATTGACTAATTGTCAGGGCACCCCAGTAGAATAAGACCAGTAAAACATGTAAGCCAGAACCAGAGACCTGTCAGACTATATATTATAGCTTGCCAGTTTCATGTAAACAATTCTATATTTTGTTTAAACAGTAACACATATCTTAAAATGCTAATGGGTATTGTGGATATGTAGGTTGTAGGAAAAGTTGATTTGTGTTGAGAGGTGGATTAAGATGTTTAAAAGTTAAATTGTTTTATTGTATCAAAATCTAGAATGTCAGCTTTTAGTTGAAATAAAAAAACATGACGGAGAAAAAAAAAGACCATGCATGGTGATTGTCACACATATATATTATATGTACATACACATGTACATTGACAGAGACATAGAAACACAACTGTTACAAAATAGTGTGAATGATCATTCATGCATATACACAATGTGCACATTGAAACGCAGAGCTCTTTATAAATGTGAAGGGGTGAATTTCTTGTAAAAAACAATATTCAGATATATAAGTCCCTAATAAAGGGCAAGAATAATCCCCGTTACACCAGAGAAACAACATCTCTCAAAAATGAATTATCAACACAAAGAACCTTATCAGATGATTTATTATTTTAACAATCAACAGGTTTTGCTCTGGCGAACTAACAAGAAATATAACATCACAGTCAATTATATTATTTTCTACTTCATTCAGAATATAATACGGTTATAAATGTACATGAATCAGGTTTTCTCCAAACTCTTATTAAACCTGTACATGCTTAAAGCATGACCTTCTATAAATAAATAGCCTGTAAATATATGTCATAAAGAAGTCGAAAGTAAATTCAAAAGCATAGAGACCTAATTTCACTGGAAATTTCATGTATATATACATGTGATATATATTTTGTTTTCTGCAGGAAAACACACACACACATATATATATGTACATGTATATGAAAATGGAAAGGAAATTATGATGGTATAACAGATCATTTTTTTTAGGATCACTATAACATAATTCAAATAATACTATAAAGATAAAAAAATCATGTGTATTTATTAATGATACTTCAGTAGTTCGACATTTTTGGTTTTGGCCTATAATGTTGTCACTTGTCAATCACTGACTGAGTCTTCATTGATTGGCATTTGGAAGACCAGGAAAACGTTATCACAGTATGCTTTATCACACAGAATGATGCATTGCGGGAATGATGAAAGGAAGTGGCTTGACATCCCTAATACAATTATATATATATATATACATAATATGAAGAAATAAGTCACAAAATGAAGACCGTTTACCACATGGTTTACCGGCAAAACGTTTTTTGTTCAAATTCATCAGCTTTAAAGCAGTGCATGGCATTTTGTGTCATGCTGTAGCCAAATATTTTGTGTCTTGCTCAGGAGGTGGTTTCAAATCTTTCAAATGTGAAATGCTATTTTGTTTGTTTAGTACTTTGTGAACACGCTGAATTAGTTTAGACCTAGGTTTTAGGCAGCAACAGGGTCACAGCTCAAGTGAAAATGAAAACAGTATGCATTGGGAGTCCAGAATCATATCCGATCATTTACAGCAAACAATGACTGCCTTTAAGCCACAGTGTTCATAATCAGTTGTAATTTTATGATCGTTTATCAGTAACTGTCAGTTGACCTCGGAGTATGAATTTTTTGTCACAATTGATAATAATAATTGTCTTAATTGATAATATGATCCTACATATTGGATAATATATCTAATTATTCTCTATCCTACATGTTTATACTATACAGTAAAATTAGGTATGTATTTATTAATTAACACAAACTTAAAAGTTTGCTCGCATAAATTACAAGAAAGCATGCATTTACTCATCATAAGCCTGAGTCATGTGCAAAACTTCGTTAACAATTATGGTACTGCAAGATTGATCATCACATCATTTGCACCAACCAACCAATCAATCATTATTATCAATCATTGGTCCTCTCACTTCCATCAACATGTCACTACGTTGTTTCACACCTGTTTTTGTGCTGTATGCCCATGCATGCGTACACAAAATACACAAAATCCATTGTGAGAACTGATTTTCATTCCTCCACATTGCTCAAAATATTTTGTAACCGATTAATGCATAAAAGTGGTAGCAGATTAGGTAATAAAGACTGTACATATCAGATCCAGGTTATATAATTATTACATCACAAAGGTAATTACTGTGATAATGAAATATGACGCTTCATTCAAATATAATTTGATCCATAGTGGTGGATCTCGTGCACAATTTTAATAAATTCACAGAATGCATGTACCTCATGACATGTAGTCTTCATATTCCATAAAAGAAACTCCTTGTCTCCTTCTTCTTTTTTGATAAAAAATACTCTTATTTATCAGTAATTTGGCAATTAATATTTCTCAAATTAACACTGTTTGTTTTGGCCCACAAGAATGAATACTAAAGGTTGTTTGAAGCTGAAGTCTGTGGTCTCTTTGTCTGTGAATGTAGTCATATGCTTTTCCTACCATAAGGTGAAAAAAAAAGGTATGGTCCTCAGGTACTTTTTTTTCAGAAATCAGTGTAGGCAGGCAATATTTTATTTTTTGACCTACCTATTTAAAATGTTTCAATTAAAATATCATATGATCAAGGAAAGCATGAAAATAACAGAATTTTATGGCTAAACAAATAAAAGCACTACATATCAAAGGTAATCTTTTCAAAAGTGTATTATTTTATCTTCTTGAAAGATGACAATGAAAATAAAAATTTTTTATGCCAGGATTTAAGTTGACGTGGGTGGTGCCTGAGAACTATACTTTTATTTTTTTTGTCTAACTTTTCATAAGCCCTCTCTCTTCTACTAGAAACACTTGGATTCTATAGCTCAAATAAATATCAAAACAGCGATGCTTGTACTTTAATCTGCTGCCGAGGCCATTACTTGCCGTTTATTTGCAGCCACTCCTCCAAGTATTCTACTAGTTTACGAAGTTGGTAATATTTCGCTTCCCGTAAAAGCTCTTTCACCATGATAGTATCGGCTGGCAACGTGCCAGGATCAATGACATCATCACGGAGGAAATTGAGAATATAACGGAAATAAGTCCCATCACGATCGATGAAGTAACTGCCATCAGCTTCTTTCTTGAGTTCGTGTCTGCCGCTAAACATGGCCGCTAGCATAGAATCAGGATCACGTTTCAGGGTGTGAATGGAGGTCGTAAACACTTGGCCACCAATATCGAGTTTAATCCTTGTGTCTTGGATTTTGTGCATATCTTCCATTTGTTTCAGTTCTGATTCAAATTTTGTGACTTTTTCCTGAAATTCTTGTCTCTCGTTATCCTGGTTCTCTCTCTCCTTCTTGATTTTCTCCTCGTATTGTCTGACCTCAACAGTCTTTTCGTCTAACAATTCTTCCTTCCCTGTTATGGCTTCGAGCTTGTTTTCATAAGCCTTGCGTATTCTCTCTAAAGTCGTTTCTCTGTCTTTCAGGAGAGTTTTTCCGTTTTGAAGAAAGCGCTCAGCGGTTTGTATGATACTCTCAGTCACTGACATTGTCAAACTGTTCAATGATGCATTAATCTCCTTTGTCCAGTAATCGTCAGCTTTTGGACCACTAATAATTTCGTTCCACTTCGACAACTCTCCCTTTGGGTCTCCGGGTTCTCCAGATGGCCAAGAATCCCCACCCAGACTCTCCTCAAGAGCCAGGATGTACATTTTATCCCGATGAATGCAATCGTTCAACATTCGGAAACGAAGCAGCAGTTGCCTGAATCTGGGCACTTGTGCTTTCTCGCTAATCCAGAGCCTGGTTGCTTTGTATTCGTCTATATGAAATATTCTCCTTAACTGACACTCGATATAACCAATTTCCTCAAAACGGTTAAATTTCTTAACTGCATGCTCTACGATTCCACTGTAGGGGCTGAGTATACAGATGTCAAATATTTTCTCATCTTTGAAATACATGTGTTTTCGATCAAGTTGGTGTGTGGTCGATATGCCATACCAGCGCACCAAGTGTTTCCACACCTCCTCATTAACATAATCATTGTGGTTATCATTATGAACGTCCATTTCGATTGGTCCAGGATGGCTAGGCGGTGTACTGCTTTTACTGATCCCTACGTATTCTTCCCATTTCTTGTACCAAGTACGAGCCATCGCGTAAGTACAAGTGCACTCAGCATCTAATTCTGCGATAATTTGCGCCTGTTTTTCAGGATCTGGAATTTCACCGTTATCCACGTAAGCCTGATCAGGATCCTCTTCTGAATTCTCCAAGGTCATATCCATTTTTTGCTGTTTAACCGTATGAGCCGCTAAAATGAAAAAAGAACATAAAATTACTATTAGCATTCATATAATTGACTAAGAAAGACTGACAGGAGAACATACATACTGTGGTAAACTTCATATTCACAAGGTTAAAATTTCACGAGATATTATCGTCATGGTTTCATCAAGGTTTGTTCATCATGATCTCACCATAACCTATAGAGGGGGTATTATGTAAATTATATGTAAGTTATTTGTAGATATGATAATGATATCATACCTTTCCTTATTTACCTAACTGGTTGCAGTCATGACTGGAGTCTATCAGCCCCTAAATTAAAATTATGTTTGGGCAAAAATTATTACTTGTCTTTGCCTTTGCCAATCCTAGTTCTATGCATAGAAACAGTAGATTGTTGATTAGCAGACAGTGTGTAATGGGTAACTCACCTGTCGAGATATGTGGGATTACTGAAATGGTCATTTTATAAATGACCACTTAGCTGTTCTTATAGGGTGTCTTATTCTGTTCACAATATCTCAACTTTGGAATCCTCAAGAATATGAAGCCCACCACAGTGTCCTTGTGTCATTTATCACAATCAGTTCAAATTTTGTTGTATTTTAACAACAAATATAAATTTAGCACTAGATCAATCCAAACATTTCGAGTTTGAAACAAGAAAAAAACAACTGATGTAGTTCTCTTGCAAATTTTCAAGGTTTAGAAACTCTTGTTAAGTTGTGTTTTGTTGTGTGTGTATATGTGCATGTACATAAAAGCATGAAAAAAAGCTTTGTTTCCATGTGCATGTGTATGGGTGAACTGGCAGACAGTAAGCAGTAGGACAGTGGAACTACCATGTCTTCTTCAAACAGATTATAGAGACACCATTTTACCCAGAATCACTAAATTCACACACATTTACTGACAGACACAAGTTTAGAAACACCACAGTTACAAAGACATATGAGTGATTTTTCATGCATATATGCATGTAATATGCACACAGAAGCAGCTTTTGCATGGCAGAATCTGCAGATGCAGTTGGTAATTAAAATCTAACTTTATCCCTCGATTAAGTAACCAGCTTACAGTACTCTGTCATCATTAAAATTTCCTAAAAATGGGGATTATCATAATAACTTAAGAGATCACAAAAGTCTAATATTTAGAATGGTATATATTAGGAGAGCATTTTCCTGTCAGGGGCTTGCTTTCCAATAAGTCTACTTCTTTGCAAAACCCAAGCCATATATAAAAAAAATGAAAGACTGCAACTGTACTTTTTTCAAACCCAAAATTATTGCAAAGCTAGTAGGCATGGTGACACGGTGCCACTTGTCATTGTACATTAATGTACAAGAGCTTACACTACAGGTTTCAATACAACAAATGGACAAGCACGCCTGCCCCCAGGCTGATGCATTTATATTGATACAATGTTTTATATTAGAGGTTATTGATACAACTTAACACCAGGTGTAACACTCCAGTGTTACTAAGATACCACAGAGGATACCTGTATCATTTAAAGCGTTTGTATTCCGTCTATAGCTGTCATGGTAGTTGTCAGGACAAAGCCAGGTTTGGTTGTCAGGTTAGCCAGTGACATTGTCAGAAGATGAAATGTAAGTTTAATAACCAACAATGTAAAACAATGGTTTATGCAGCTCAGTCTGAAACCATTGAAGAGGATGATAGAATGAAAACCAATGGCTGTGTGTAATATTGGGCTGGATGACTAAATGTTTTCTTAAACTGGAATGAGTGCTTAAATTTGTGGGTTAGTTGTAGTCCCATGTTTATTAAACTTTAATATATATATATATATATATATATATATATATATATATATATATATATATACTATAATATACAAATATATATATATATATATATATATATTTATTCTAATTCCTCAAATTGTGTCTTATTTGTAGTTAAAGCATGACAGGAATGGGTCATTTAAAACCTTGAGAAAGTGGACAAATTTAAAATAAAATTATTTAAGGCCTTGAAAGCCTTTGAAAATAGTACTTTTTTGTTTGAAATCCATGAAAAATCCTTAGAATTTTTTCAGCAGAGCAACCTCTCTATTATCAGTTCCCTCTTATGCACTTGTTTTTATCTGGGCCAGTGAGATCACCGCATCGTGTAGTGCTGTTCAGTGGGAAAAAGTTGTTTTATAAACTTCTTAAAGAGTCTTTAAAATTTACAGTGAGATGAATGTATGAACACTATTTTAAGCAGCTTACCTTTCAGGGCGCTTGATCGTGGGCTTGTCAGCGGACTGCTGAGGTTTGTGGGTAAAGAGCTGCGGTGCTGCAGTGGCGGCCTCTGTGGGCCGATGTCTTTACCATTCGGTGTGTTCGTTTCATCCAGAGAAGCGGAGCGATTCATCTTCTCCTGTTTGGTGTCCTCTGACGTATCTGACATTCTGTAGACTTGTCCTCATCTCAAAATATAGAATAATAATGTTAATATTTTTTTTAAAAATCAGTATCATGACAGGACCAATCGTTTCATTTAACACCAATTTTAGTCATATCATTGAAGTGAAACATAGTATCTTTCACCTATATCCTGTTATAGCCTTTTTGTATTAGGGTATAGTAAGTATTACTCACTCACGGTCAGGTAAATGGATTGCATTACTTCAGGTCGATGAACCCCAAATAACTTTGTCAGCTTGTCCAGGTTTAAAAACCATCCGGCTCAGCTGATAGATTACTGACCCTGCTTAAAACACAGACTGTCATCCCTAAACTGCATAGACTAGATTTTGTTTCATGCACATGTAGTGATCAGGGCATTTTTTTATACGGCCTGCTTGTGTTGGCCTGACACGTTAAATAAGATCCCATGTTATGGTTCTACTCGCTCTGTCATGTATATTGAGTGAGAGTTATCAGCTAATGAAGATTCAATCCTTTGTTCAACAGTGTCTTTTTACATGTATACAACAGAGCTGATTGAAACTGGATACAAACATATCATTTATATAGCATAATCTTTACATCTTCCTACCAAATACAACATTTTGTACTGACTGATGTCTGATATAAGAAAATTAGATATTCATGTAATTTTTTTACATTTAAATAAATGGTTTTATATATACACATATATATATATATATATATATATATATATATATATATATATATATATAACATAATACTTGCTGTTGTATAAATAGATTACCTTTAAGTATTCATGCACAGTCTTACAGATATATAAATTTGTAAGGAATTACAATATAGATCTGCATTATGTTTAAATATTTCCTGGCTCAATTTAGAAAAAAAAAATCTGCCGCAGAATGGATTTTCTTACCCACTGTAGAGTATCAGAGACTTATTTTCCCTCAGCAGGGATGACTGTCACTGCGATGTCGTCTCTGTATTCTAGTGTTGTAAGTACGGAGGAGTTAGTTTAGACACTCTGAACAGCTGATGGTTTAATGCACCCTCTGTTGCTAGTGCATGATGGGATAGCACCTGGTACACAAAAACAAAACGTGTTGCAACCTGTGACACAGTGGGTTAATTAACAATTCATTATTCTCCAGCGATAAGGTTAAGGTAAAATAGGGTTAATTAGTACACATCAAGTTAACTCCTGTTTAAATTATGGTCACACACATACATAATGAAAGCAAACAACGAGCAATTAGCAACTTCCCTCATAGTTTTAGTATAAAGATATATTTCTGTATTTACTAAAAAAATAAAGACAGCTCCAGACTACAGATTAATTTTTGAACATTAATTATTTATGATTTTAACTTAGTATAAACAAAATTATCCATTTGCCCTAAAATTAAATAATCTGTCAATCTGTTTTTACTGCTAGTTTTATTTTCAGGTCAGTCCTTTTTCACATGTGTGGCATTCCTGTTTTAGCTGAAGTGTTTGATATTGTTTGTCTTGTGACTATTCATGTCAAATTATCATGTGTATTGGGAGATTTGGTCTATATAATTGAACCATCATCTCATTCTGCAGTAAAAATTCTCTGTAAAACTGAAGGGATGGAATTTTTATTTTATGACATATATTTAATATTGGGTGCAACATCTTTAACTGTGATGGTAAATGGATACATAAAGATGTGGTTATTACCTTGATTATGCATGTGTAAAATATTATAAAATTACCTCATTGTAGGGCTGATCTAATTATATTTTGATAAATTTAATGTAAGATGACATATGATTTTCACTTGCCCTGGCACAAAACCATGCAATTATTGATACCTCTATTAAGAATTAATATAATAATCAGTGGCTCTGTCAAAATCAGTGCAGTTATTAATAGAGCTCTAACAAGAATTTATATGATTTTCAGTGGCTTTGCCAAGAATTCATTTTGAAATATTGTAAAAATTCTATAAAGAATTTACACAAACCAAACAAAGTTTTAGTTTATTATGAATCTGAATCTAAATGAGATCATTGCAAATAAAGTTTGTGAGCGCCAATAAAGATATTTTTTTAGTGTAAACCAAGTGAAGTGGACATATGAAGTATTTTCATTGGCTTCACAGAGACAGTTACTGGTATACTTCTTTTTCTTTAAATGTTGCTGTTATTAGAAGATATTGAAGGTTTGACTAGCTCTCTTGTGCTGAAAATTAAATGATAGGCCTATTTTATCAGCTATCTTGTTCTAATAATTAATATTAACATTTCTAATTATATATAATCAGCTTTAATTTTATACCAAATTTATCATGGAACTTGGAGCAGATAATTGAATCTAACATTTCCCCCAATAGACTGCTGTATTTGATTGAGCATAATGAGCATGATTACCTGTGCACTGCAGTATGGTCAGATCTACACAGTCAAATGCATGATTTAGTGTATATAACCACAGATCCAGCGCAGACGAAAATGCCTGATGTGAGGTGTATAATATCACAACAGGGGTGCGTGAATGGACAAGAGAGTCAGTGTTGATTGTGTTAGCGTGCCTTTATTGGCCTGTATTATAAGATAAGTAGGGTTAGTGTGGATAGTATGTACCTGCCAGCATAAGCATACAATGTTTATAAGAGTCAGGGTGCATTATTGTTTAAACATAGACTGGTACCTTCTCTCCTTCGTGTCAATAATAACCTTACACCACATCGTAGCACTTCTAGCTCCTTAAACGTTTAATCACACTGTGGTGACAGTGACCTTGAAGTTATCCAGCTTAGCTTAGAGCTCTTTAATCGTTCATTTGGCAGTGACTTTGACGTACTTATACAACCAATACAAGTGTTCTCACTGAACACTGTGACAGATGTTTGGAAATCTGGTATATATATTACGTACAAAAGGGTTGGACTCATTATACAATGAGACTGTCTTTACTCTTTAAATTACAAAGTGGAGATTTTTGTACATTGGTTTGTTTTTCCTGAATCTCCTTAATTTATTTGTGTAAATCTAATTAAAAGGCATCAAGGGCTTTTTTTTAATAATTCTACAACTTATTTCAAACAATTTATTTTTTGGGCCTCAGTATATCAGTTTAATAAATACACCCCCCCCCCCCCCCCACACACACATATATATGGGTATTTCTACAGAAAACTTTGCATTTCAAGGGTTTTCTTGGTGATTTTTTTTTCAATCTTGATTTCGATATAACAAAACTTAATTTGTAGAAAAATATCATTAGAATTGTAAAATAATGCAAGTAGTGCACTTTTCAGTTTCCTTTTTTTATAAATAGTCCAGGTAAGGGGAAAATATGAACCTTTTTCTCGACACCGTGACACTTAGTAAAACCTCATCCGCACATTTCAGAAATTTTTTTGACTAGATTTTTTTGTGATTTTCGATAAAATTAAAATTAATAGCCTTTGATAAAATCAAAACATAAATTCAGTTATGAATTTAACAAATAAAAGTGTGTAAAAAAGAACATATTTTCTTCTTTTTTATTACTTTTATTACTTTTGAAAACAAAAATTGTCTCAATTCCTATTTTTGCTTCTAGAGGGGTGCATTTGCAGGGATTTACCGGACAAAGTACTTTGGTACATCTGCCTTCTGAATTTGAGTCGAAATACGTAGTTAATTTTTTGAATGCACAGAAAATAAAATTTAAACATGGTTTTAAATCCTCTAGGTAACGGTGTTGAGCATAGATAACGGTGTTGAGCATAGGTAACGGAGTAGAGCTTCTGAAGTAAAAGTAACCGTAGTGACTACTTGAATACCAGTATTATGTATTAAAACAAGCAAATGCCTGTTTGAATAGAAGAAACGCAAATGTTTAAAATATTTAGCCCAAAATATGTTTCAAATTCTATTTCAATAATTTGGATTTAATACCAAGTTCTCGACACCTTTACCTTGCTCTCGACACCGTTATTGCAGGTAACGGTTTCGAGTGGTAACGGTGCTGAGATTTTTCATCTATACGTCAGATGCAGGACAAAAAATTACTTCCATACCGTCCCTAAGAGGGCAGCACGAGTTATCTCTACATGAACAACAAGAGGAGGCCTCGAAGTGTAATATGTGACGGCTAATTTTTCGCAGGTGTAACGGTGTCGAGTCCAAATAAACATACGGTGATTTTTTTAACCCTTTAATGATTAACAGAGAACACTGATATGACAGTTACTAAATTTAATTGTGGATTATGTGTACATAATTTCCTGAACTCTAATAAAAGCTGCTCCCTGCATCAGCAAAGTGGTTTCTGTTCACGCGCTGCAAGGTCAAAAGGTCAGGTAACGGTGCCGATTATATTTTGGGAGACATACTTTTTATATCCAAATTTTTGTATTAAAAACAAAACAGTCAGGATAAATCAAGCAAAAATATCATCTTAATAAACTTTCACCGCCGTGACAACGTGGAAAACAAAATCTATATAAATGGAACAGTGGTTACAGAAAAATGCTGTTTTGAATTTAAGATCCGAGAGAAATGGGCAACGGAAATTTAAGGGTATTGTGACATTAGCAGCTTTTTTTCTGTTTGTTTTCTGCCCCGATCTAAATTATTTTTATCTCATAATAATGGTTATATCTTTAGCAACAATCTGAATGGTTATTCATGTCATTTTTAGCAATTTTTAGCTAATTTCTCAGTAACGAATATAGTTTCGGGACATGAAATGCGACATTTTTTGTAGAAATACCCATATATGTGTATATATATATATATATATATATATATATATATATATATATATATATATATATATATATATATGATTAATGGTATAGTCATGTTAGTCTGTAGTTGAAGTGAATGTGAAGAGTAAGATTGATGCCTTTAGATAGACTGACTTATATTATTAATCACACAAGCATTTGAAGTACATGCACAGGCTTCTTCGTCAGGTGGTAAATGGAAACGGAAAGAGAGGTGTTCATATACAATAGAGTAACAATGTATAAAGTCCAAATTGCAAGAAACAGTCTATTTACATTCTGATTGAATAGTAATTAACTCATATTTTAACCATGATGCCCTGAATGGGAGTGGTACACAGCAGAATGCATTGCTCCTCTCAGTAAATTCCACAGATGTGCGTGTATTCAGATGTCATTCACATTATGACATCAATAATATTATTATTATCAATATTATTGTTATTTTTATTATTATTATTATTATATATGCCAGTTTAGACAATTTGAGAATGAACCAATTACTGTCTTTGCGGTATTTCAATTTATGTTTTTGGATGGTTATGAAAATACATAACACTACTCAAAAGTAGGTACAATCAGTACATTTGTTAGTGTCAGTTGGCATGTCTGTGGTTGAAAACATTTTGTTGCATAATCATATAAGTTTAACATGAAAATGTTTTGTGTAAGTGTTTTTATCAACATATTGTGGATTTTGTTTCTGAATCTGGAGGTATTTAGAAAAGTCATACAGAAAAAGACAAATAGAACAAAAGATGTTCTTTATAAATCAGAAAATTCCACTGTACATGCATATGACATTTGAAGGCCAGATTTATACTTTCTACCAACTGTGCTTCATGACCCATCAGTCACTTGTTAAATCCATCTACCGTATTTCAAGCAAGTTAATTATATCCGACGCAGTGATAGTTTACATGGTCAGCCCCCACTTATGAGGAGTGCTCTGCATGCTTATAATGGGTAGGCCTTGCCCTACGGCCGTGTTTCACCCACAAATGAGTGTGCCTTTCAAGGGTTCGTCGGTGGTATGACACAGCAAAGTGGACCATTACACACCAAGGGCTCACTAGTGCATATGTCACCAGCTTGGATAATACCAGGATAAAAAATGAGAGGAAACGTGTGATACTTTCCTGTCCCTAAGTCCGAAACCAGAAATGAATTCTGCAGATGTACAGATACTCAGTAAATCTAGGATTAGAAAGGAGGTCAGGTTACCAGCAACAAAGTAATATTTAAAAAAAGGTACACTAATGATATGCATTTTGACAGATGTTGCTAAATGTTACCTTTTTTCCTCTGTTATAGAGTGTTGGTATGGAAATATATACTTATTTTACCAAAAATAAAATGAAAGAATAATTCTGTATCAATTTAAGGTGAAATCTAAATGTTTAGGTAATGTGAACTAATATAGTGGACAACACACAGTGAATCATTAATGGCATTTCTTATAATCATACTTAATATTTAAAATATATAATAAAATGTAAACCATCAATAATTTAAGTCAGTTGGTTAGTGAATATCAGTGGTGCCCAGTTAACACATTATACATGAGCATGATTGGATATAATACATTAAGCAAATATTATTTAGTAATTTGGCTTGAATTAATAATCACATCAGCAAACATATATATGTATGGTAATTGCCATAAATAATTTGAACACACAATAACCTGTAATACATGGCAGGATCAACCATGTGTGAAAGTCCAGTGATGCAGAAACTCTTAAAAATTCACCAGAAATAAAATTCCAAGTCAAATTAAATTTTAAAGTTACATCTAATCAATTCAGAAATACCCTTACCTTGGTGAAGTAAAAATTCCCAAGCTTTGTTGAAATAACAACAGTTATTGAAAATTGTGTTGTGTACACACAATACAGGCAAGTGTACGCATAGTGTACAGGGGGTGATAATACCAGCTATACACAGCCAGTGTGTTTTACCGCGCTCTGGTACATTCATTACACTTTGAGATTAATCAAAGTGTTACCTGTGTTCACGACCTTCCAGGGGGGTTGTATTACAGGTGTGGACAAGTTAATCCCTGCTGGGGTGGCGTGTGCTGATAATCTATGTAAGCCTTCGCTTAATTAATGGCATGCATTGGTTTACTTTGCTGAGTATATGTACTCTACTGCTGCTACAGAACTGTACTTACTGCAGAACTACATATTAAGTATATTGTTCTTAAAATATATGAGGCCAGGACCTATCTCTCTCTCTCTTTCTCTCTCTCTCTCTGTATATATATATATATATATAAATATATATATATATATATATATATATATATATATATATATATATATATATATATATATAGAAAGGGTATATTATTATTATATGAAATATATATTCACCAAAATAATATTTGGAGAAGAATCAGCTATGTGACAGTAATTTGTGCATAACATAACCACTGGAATGTATGAATACCTGTCACATAGCTGAAATAATGATACTTCTGGAAATATTTGATCATGAGAGTCTCCTGCTTCTTTGATATAGTCCATGAAAGTGCACATTAGTTTGGCAAACATATATTTAACATTTTATTATCACCAGTTAGCATTTCCTCTTGGTTCATGGCATTATGGATAAGTCCTTGTTTTTAAAACAGTTTGAACAATGGAGTGTAAAACAGCATTACGATAAAGGAGATACATTTCAGACACAAACAAATTTTCAGTTACACTCATCAAGTTAGGTGGAGTGAATTTATTGAGAAAAAGCATTTTCTTTCTCATGAGGTTATTCATTATTTTAATGAAAATGTGTATGTGACTTTATGATAGCAGGTTGTAGTGATACATAAATTCACCAATGGTCCCCCTGTAGAAGTGTGACCGTCCTATGTGTTGGCTCCGTCTCTGCTCAGACTTGCCCACAAGTTGGTGGTACTTCTCAGGGCAGGCTGGGATTGTAAACAACTGTTGTCCTTGGGTCATGTTTGTTGATCAGTTTGTTGTTTGGGGGCAGCACTGTGCAAACATCAGGTAGCCTAAATGTGGGCTGACGCCAAGTCATTAAGGCAGAATACCAGTACTATACACATCCATGCTGAACACACAGTTTCAGGTAACATCACCGGTAAAAAGCCCTGCATCCAGTATCAACCCAAAGTTATTTTAAATTCATGCAAGGCCTGGAGTACACATCCTTCTGTTGATATGTATATTTTTTTTAAATTTATTTTTCATATAGTGTTGTAACATTTTGAAAAAGAATTTTTAATAAGTACATAATTTTAAACATCCTGTAATAGTATGCCACTTTTAGCAGACTTATATCCAAGAACAGGACTGCAGTTAATTTCTGTTTTTTGTTTCCTCTAATGTGTGTCTTTCGTGTTGAAAATTGAAATTTTAAATAAAATTTTTGTTGACCCAAAATTAGAAATTTCAGTTTTTATGTTAGGTAAAAAAACATAGAGGAAAAAATGGTTTTTGAGATATTGCCAGTTTGCCATGCAGTTAGATATTAGTTAACTAAAAATTGGTCACTGTTAACGGATGCTTGAAATAGTATGTCTTTTAAAATTGTTTTAAAAAATTTAAAACAACCTGTGAAATTAAAGAAAAATTAAAACAAGAAATCTGCATTCTAATGAATGCAAGCCTCCACAATTCACTTAATCAGCCCATATTCCCAGCTTCATTCATGCACAAGGGACTATAGATTTGTCACTACTCTCTGTTAACGAGCTTGGATCTGGAGCATGTGCCAGATCACACCAAAATCTAATCAAATCTTCATTGGCCCCAAAATGCCCTGAAATATTCAGGAGATTCTGTTGATTTTTTCCGGAGTTATTTTGTGAACACACACACACAAACACATGAAATGGAATGAATGAAAATGTGTATTATATCACAAAGAAAACTTTTGGGAATCCTGTCAACAGGGATTGACGTTAACTTTTGAAAGTGCTTGCCCTGTCAGGCAAGTAACATCTAGCTTTTGCTTGCCCTACATGAATTTTTACTTGCCATACGTAAATCAGTGATTGTATTTAAGAACACAAACATCCTTTTTCATGCCTTTGGATAAAGGTTTATATATGACCCACTTGCCCAGTCGGGCAAGTACAGGGTGACTAATAGTTTCCCTCCCACTATTTTCTAGAAACTTCACTTGACCTTGCAAGCAGTTAACCATGAATGTCAATCCCTGGTCAATAACACTTTTATGTTAAGAACATGTATAAGTCACTCATTTTATGTGCATGTGTATCTGCAGTCCTGTGAGCAGACAGAACAGCTAAAAGCACAGTTACTGCAAGAACAGGAGCTACGATCTGTGACAGAAGGATGCCTCATGGATGACCGCTCTGCCTGGCAATATGTCCGACGTTTAGCGGCCAACACCAGACAACTCTGTGATGAAATGCAGCACTTGTTCCAGCACTCAAGGTAAGACTCCAGTCTAATTTTCATGAGGAGGTACCAGTATAATGGAAAATTTGATAAAAAAGCTCAAGTATCTAAACAACTTATGCATTGATCACCATGAACCTTTGCATGGTTATTGATCATTGAGGTTATCATCAGTTTCTGTAGACTAGTGGCGCCACATGTATTTTTAAGATCTGTTAACGGGGCACAAAACATAACAACTGGACCTAGAATCTTCTATCTTGACATGCAGGGAGGCTCATGAATAGTCTCCTGAGAAACCTGAAATTAGGTCTCTGTTACCCATATTCTCTGAGCTATGGGGCTTATAAACACCCCCCCTGCATAATTGAAAATTGGATACAAAAACAGGGCACAAATCAGTTTCTGAAAAAAGTTCTCCCCAGAAACCTGAAGTTGGGTCACTATGACCTATATTCTCAAAGTTTTGGGGTATGTTTGAGCACCCAAAAATTAATGCAAAATACACACAAATTGCCAGATTCCTCAGGAAAGGCTGGTTTGATTGTCATCCAATATGGTGTGCTTATGGGTCTTGAAGAACTTAAGCTAATATGCATGAACAATGATGCCACCTACATTATCTTAATTAGTTGCCTTTGCAAGGATATATTGTCAACATGTCAGTCAGCTGAGCGTCATGACCTGTTGGTCACTTGTTGAACAAACTGCCCTGAATAGGACTCACAAGGGTTTGATCTTTCTGGTTGAATTTGTTGGAATAGAAAATCTGTTACCTACAATGAACCAGGACAGTAGGTATAAATGTAATGTTAGTATTGTAATAAGTCCATTAAATATGTTGAACAGGAATTGTTTCACAGGAAAGTGCATAAAAATTGGCGTTCTTGTGGTAAGCCTTCATAGAATAAGTAATATTTTGAAGCATATGCATGTGAATTGAGAGCAGATGGTGTTTCCTTGAAATATAACAAATTTTGATTTTAAAGTTTAACTGCTGAAACAAGTAGTCTTAGCCATCCAACACTGCCTAACTAGAAGAGGTTTGAAGAAAGACATGTAATGAAATGATGGTTTTTAGAAGAATAATTCCATATGGGGTGTATTGAGAAAATGCCAGTCTGATGATTTGATTGGTCAAATTGGTTATGTAATCACTTTCGAGAACACAAGTTTTTAGCTCAGCTGACTTTCAGTCATGCTGGGCTATAGCGATGGGTCTTTGTCCGTCGTCCTTCTGTCTGTCCGTCGGGCTGGCAGTCAGGCCGTTAGCAGGGCACAAATTGTAACCGTAGGGGCTAGGGCCATGAACCCTATGCAGTATTAGAGGTTCTAAAAAGATCTCCTTGCAAACCTGAAATTAGGTCACTGCGACCTATATACTCAAAGTTATGGGGTGTGTTTGCACCCCCCAGAAATAATTCTTTTAGCAAAAATTTTCATCCCAAACCCTCCATCTTTCACATACTGCTCACATAATTATTTTGAGGTCAAGGTCACAGAACCAACTTCTTTGAAAAGCCTGTGGATGCATTTTAAGCCAAACCTTTCATCCCAATTCTTTGATCTTTCACATATAGCTCACCTACTAAGTGGGAGAAGAATCCTATAGATGTTGAGGTCACAAGGTCAAAGGTCAGGGTCACAGGATCCACTTCTTTGAAAAGGTTGAGGACACATTTCAAGCTAGACCTTTCATTCCAAACCTTTCAGCACTGATATCGCTTCTCTGCAAACAGAGGAAAAGACCTGTTGACTTTTAGGTCAAAGGTCAAGTTCACAGCACCCTCTTCTTGCGTGGAGTCATTTTCAGGCAAACTGTTCAATCTATACTTTCCATCTGTCATATATGGCTTACCTACCAATAGGGGAAGAAGCCTATTGATGTTGAGTTCAAAAGGTCAAAGGTCAAGGTCACAATATTGTTCTAAATACATATTTCAGGTGAAACTGTTCAACCCAAACCTTCAGTCTTTCACATATGCCACATCTATGCATCACTAGATGTGATTCAAACTTCATATTTATAGGTCTTTTTGCATGAAGAAATAACTAATTGATTTTGAGGTCAGCTGGTCAGGAGGTTATAGGTTGCAGGTCTAAGTTATTCACTCATTGGTTGCCAAGTTATTACACCCAGCCAGATGTAAGTGGTTAGTAATTACCCATCATTTAGAAAGAATCCAGTTGATATGTGGGCAAAAGGCCAAGGTCATAGGTCAGGGATGTTCATAATAACGTATTTTGTAGACCATCTCTATTTTTCTTGTACATATAACATTGCACTCCAACGGTACATCTCACTGTGTGGCTGTAATTGTGAGTGATGCTGGTGACATTTGACTCTCTTTTGTATCAACCTGTTAAGTGATAAGGCTGAGTGATAAATACCTCGTTACTGCATAACAAAAACACTAATGCTGGAATGCTTCAACCAGGCATTAAGACTGTGAGAGTATAGTATTAAGGTTTAGCTACTGATTTATAAGATGATTGGAACATTTTTCAGTTTATTTTATGGAATAATAGCAATAAACTTAGTTTCCTAGATATCTGAATATTTTTATATAAATCACCAGATATAAAAGCAAATGTTTGTTCCCATAATATGTGGATGTGTACCTGGATTTAGGATGGCTTTTTTTTATTACAAGACTTTTAGTCATGCTTTCTGCTTTTCTTTTCTTTCAGGTTTTGCAGTTTACCTACCCTGCTGATCCCATTGAAAAGCAGAGTGATAATAAAAAATATTGGACTTACACTTTTTACATTTGCATATCTATAAATTTAATATGAGGGCCTGAAAATGCCTTTTGAATTGTTTTGGACATTCATTACTGTAACATCCTTTGGAGAATTTGCTACAAGTTTGGTCTCTTATTGGAGGACGTGTGATATCAAATGTCAGACTTGTCAGAAATCCATTATGTCTGCCAGTTGGCCACCTTAGAAATCCTTTTGTCAGTGCAGTTTCAGTGATTTTTAGCTCAGCTGACTTTTAGTCATGCTGTGCTATAGCGATGGGTCTTTGTCCGTCGTCCTTCCGTCTGGCCAGCTGTCTGGCCGTTAGCAGGGCACAAATTGTAACTGTAAGGGCTAGATACTTGAACCCTATGCAGTCTCAGAGGTTTTAAAAAGATCTCCTTGCAGATCCGAAATTAGGTCACTGTGACCTATATTCTTTGAGTTACGGGGTGTGTTTGCACCTCCCAGAATTAATTCTTATAGCCAAAATAAACATCCCAAACCTTACATGTCAATAGAGGAACAGACCTTTTGATATTTAGGTCTTCGGGTCAAAGGTCAATGTCACAGGACCAGCTTCTTGAAAAAGTTGTGGATGCATTTCAAATCAGACTTTTCATCCCTAACCTTCCATCTCCCAAGTATGGATCATCAACCAACAGGGGAAGAACATTATTTATTGTTCGGTTTCAAGGTTAGGTGTGAAAGTCACAGGACCCACTTCTTAGAAAACTATTTTGGACGAACTTTGAGCTAAACCTTTCATCCCAAACCTTCCATCTGTCACATGCAGCCCACCTGCCAACAGGGGAAAAACCATAATTATTTTGAGGTCAAGGTCAGAGGTCCAGGTCACAGGACCCACTTCTTGAAAAAGCTTGAGGATGCATTTTAAAGCAAACCTTTCATCCTAAACCTTCAATCTTTCACATATGGCTCATCTACTAATTGGAGAACCTAATTTTAAAGCTGCATACCCTATCCGTGCTTTCCCTATTACTGCTCATTGCAGGTTACTGGGGGTGGGTGGGAGTTGCAAGTGGGTACTGTGGGGAGGCCTTCCTTACAATTGCTCCATGATTCCAGATATCTAGTTATTCTTGTATTATTGACTGTTAAGTTTCATCAATCATGTCATTTTGTCAGACATTCATTCATGCATTCCTGACACTTGGTATGGTTATTCGTCATGCAATGTGTAATGGTTTCATTTATTATGCATTATGCCCTGTATTTTGATACCAGAAAACTACAGCCATTATGTTCCTTAGCTCAAATTATATAAAAAGAAATGAATGGCTGGATATTCTTTGAAAAAGGAAAATTTAAAAAGTGACATGACTCCAATTTGTCACTCAAAAATTTAATTATAAATCTTGTGTATTCCTTTTATATCAGGGTTTGCCTTATGAAAAAAAAAAAGTTTGTCAGTTTTCTGGGACCTTTGAGTGGGGTATGTGTAGAAAAGTATGGGAAATTATGTTAAAAAGAACATAGATTCTGGAGTACTGTTACCGCATATGTATGTTCACAGCTCTCTCTCTGGAGAAATTCTAATTCAATAGTGTTGGGGAAGGCTTTAAATACAGGTCATGCTTGTCAGCTGAGCGTCATGACCCATGGGTCACTTGTTGTTTTTAGAGGATAAATTCTGGCGAAAGTAATTTATTTTACTCTTAAAACAGATAAAAATAGTTAGGTTTGACAAGAAGATACCAGTCTTATTTTTTATAGGACATTTGGAAAGGGTTTATATGAGGAGATGCAAGTCTGTTTTATCATTTTGAGGGCGCACTTTCTGAATGATGCATTTACTTTGCAATGAAGTGTATTAAGGCTTGCATATGCCTCCCTCTGTGAGCAGATTAAGGACATCTTTGTAAATAATGCTTATTTTAAAAAATAGATGTATGCAATTTATTTATAAAATATGTAAATTTCTTAAAGAAATAGTCATACGTTCTTCAACATATTATTAATCTGCTAAGGTTGTGATTTTTAAAGATGTACTTTGTAACTGTGGGGATGATTTTGGAATAACATGCTTTTTAATTAATTCTGAAACTAACTTTTCTTTTAAAAAAATGACCTGAATATGATTTTGTATTTCAGTTTATGTCAGGAAGAACTTTCCAGAAGACTGTGTTCAGGTACATCTGCAGGGGAACACAAAGCGCCCTCTGGTGATCAGCAAGAAAACCAAGGAGTGGGTTCCTTTAAGAACTCACCAGCAGATTTAACGAACTTGTCAACCTCAAAAATATTATCTCGCTTACAGAGCATCAATGACCAGGTGCAGCGCCACCTGGTGTCATCGTCCATCAACATGGATGAAATGCTTGGCCAAGAGTTTGACTATGATCGCATCGAGAATTACTCATGAAGGCATTCTCTTTATCAATATTAATCATCAGGATGCTAAATACAAGTAGTGCCATCTGGTGTCAGCTGCCTTCAATATGGGTAGGATGCTAGTCTGGAAGTTAAACTGCCAGTTTGACTTTATTGAGAAGTACTCATGAGAAAGATTAGCAGGTAATAAATATGCTTTCAGCGCCATCTAGCGTCAACTGCCATCAACATGGATGAAGTGCAACTCCAGTAGTTTGAATATAAATGCTCAGAGTGAGAATTATTCAAAACAAAGATAATCTGGCAGTTGATGTCATCTGTGCAGCTGTCATTGTGTCAGCTGCCATCTGCATGGATGAGATACTCAGCCAGAAGTTAAACTATGATGGCACAGAGAATGACTCATAAAATGGCACATGATCATTCTCTTCATTGTGGAGTTGATAAATGGGACTAATGTCAGGGAAGCTCCATCTGGTGTCACAGAGCGAAACAAACAGTCAGTGGTTGAGGACTCAATAGTGAGGCAATGTTTACATGTTGTCAGAGTGTGGCCAGTTTAGATCATGGCAGTGTTGAATGCCAGTGGTTTGTCGTTTTGTTGTATGCCATGAGATATGTCCAAAGCAGTGTTTGCGACTTAGCATTAGATGGAACAGGCCAGCCGGGCCTGTACTGTCCTAAAGGCGCAGGCTTGGTTCAAATGTTACAGGCTCAATAAACAATTTTGTAAAAAAATCTTAAGTTCATCTTAATATAAACTAAAATTATGATACAATATACATTATTATTTACAAACACAGAAGTTCTTCTGTTAGAAAAGGTTCCCTGCATTCCGCTGACCCACATTGTATCTGATCAGAATGGTTTTATGAGATGTGTATAACATGCATCAAGTCATATATCGGCAGATGATTTATATGGATTTATTCAGACTATAGCAAAGGACAAAGAAACTGTCAACATTTCCTTTATCATGGCAAATCAGTATACGTAACTGATCATGACAAAATTCCAGCATAACATGAACTGAACTAGTGAATTAAAAGGCTAAAGAAAAAACATCATAAAACATTTTCGTTCCTATCGATTAGGAACAGCTCTTTTACAGTATGGAAGATATCCCAGATTTCTCACCATATTATTTCAGTTACTATTAAGCATGTCACCGTGTGTTGGATGTCGGATGAAGACTTAATGTCAATTAACAGTCCAAGTTTAATTCCCACCAAATCCCCGGAGCTCTTGATTGTTTTGACACGTTTTTCCGCACCCTGGCAGCAGACATCAACCTGCATAAATATTATTGACATGAGATGATTTGTGCGTTTCTATGACCCAGTAAGACAAGTGCTCGTTGGCATACGCTTGATTGATATATGCTCAAATTCGTCTCCATGTGAGCGGCGCGAATCTCAAACTTGTAATCACTCGTCATGACACGGCGACAGCGCCTTAAATCACGCCAGTTTGGTTATTTACAGGTTCGATTAACGGTTGCTTATTCAATTAAAATGGTAGCTTAGGAATACAAGGGTATAGGCCAATAGCGCTATAGACGGAATTCCTATTTTCTCACTAAAATAAATCAAATGGTGGCCATATCATCAACAACGCCGGCATTTTTAAACAGGCCTATTTTACTTATGCGAAGTACACATGGCTTCATTGTTACATCTTCTGTACGTAACCACTTCAGTTATAAGGGTTAGGGTTCCTTGATAGTTTGAGGAAACTCCTGAAGAACATTATTCTTATTAAGTAATAGGTCTAATTCTACTTCCACTTTGTTTCCGCTCCATCGTCCTCTTATGACATTAGGACTATTTTATCGTAGCCTTGTATGTGTTTTCAGAAAAACGCATACCAGCCTAGCGAATAGTGTTCAGAGCCAATCATTTTCCGATGTTGTTACATTTGATATGATTGACAGCTAACCGGCCCGATATCCTGCGTGTGTGCCCACGTGCTCACGATAGGAATTTCAACACCTACCCGGCACAAAGTCCTGTGAACTTGGGTTACTGGACAGGATAGCTGTCAATCAAAACAAATGTAACCACAGGCTAAGAAAGATTGGCCTGATACCCCGCAAGGTGCGTACACAAGGCTCCAATCCGGTAGAGTTTTGGACCTGTTTGTCTGAGCCTGTGGTCTATGCACGCCGGTTTCTTGGGCGGTTAGCTGTCAATCAGATCGAATGTAACAACATTGGCTCTGAACACTATTCGTTGGGCTGGTATGTGGTTTTTTTGGAAAACGCATACATGGCTACGATAAAATAGTCCTAATGTCATGAGAGGTCGATGGAGCGGGAACAAAGTGGGAGCAGAATTCGACTTATTATTTGATGAGAGTAGAAGAACATATGTCATCTCAAACGTGAACAGATCATCGCCGAATGTCTGCTTTTGATATCGCATTTGTATGCGCTGTTTAGAACTGTTGCATACTGGCCATTTCCCTCCAAAAAAGATAACAGCAGAATGAAACTGATTGCGCTGGCATATAGTTTGTCATGGTCACAAGTTGACATTCCTTACACAAGTTACATCCATACAACGTCGTGGATGAGTGAACCAGCAATGTATCTGCAGGCGCCCGCTCAAACTAGGAGCGGAATGACCGTAAATCAAGTCTTATCTGGTGCACATTATAAACAAAAAAAGTCAAATATGGCTTTGATAAATATCTTAAAACACACTACTTGAGTGTGTACTTCAAAACTCCCTTGAATCCACCATCATTGTTCACATAAACGAAAATTCTGAGGACCCATTGTATTTGGTGTTAGCACTACAAGTGACACGATAATATGCTACACATGTCTGGTATTCTAGGTCATTATCATAAATACTGCGTTATATGGAAATGTTATTTAGCCACCAAAATGTCATAAACCAATTGGGTCTTTCCGTCGAAGTAAATTATCCAATCTGAGCGGTTCAGAATTTTCGGTTTTTCTTTTCATTATGCGCGACCCTGGTTTGGGGTCGCGCTGCAGATACTTTCCGTTACGTAGCGTGCATGACTGAGTCGGTGCCCGTCTCAATCATGGTACAGGACAAGCATATAGTATGCTACTAGTCTCTGATTGGCTCTCTTTCTGAGGTTCTAGGCGGGGCGTCTTTTCTATCAATCGCGTGACATATAACTTTATGCAAATAAGCTGTCAATCAAATTCTCACAAAATGAGAATGATATAAACAGCATCGGCCACCCGTGTATAACTTCCAAAATGCCAAAGACCGCTAAAAATAAAACTTGCAGGTTTTTCATTTTGTCTTCCAGGATAGAGAACGGAATATCACTTGACGTTACCTAATCTTTTAGGGAACCAATACCGAAAGCTTCAAGCGCATATAAACTATTCACTTTCCGTCGAATGGGCACGCCAAAGTAATTGTAATATATCAGAAACGTGCGATGTTGAAATTATGAGTCTGACCTGCCACTAATCTATACACATTATTATTGAGGTTGCTGGACAATATCCTTTCAGACGATGTAAGACATCTGATAATTGAGTAATTCAAAGACTAGGAAATGTAAAACAATTTAAATAAACATTTTTGAGGCAGTTAGAGAACAATGGCCCGGGCGGACCAAAAAATGTAGGCGAAATTGTTGAATTTTCGCGGAATGTAAATCCGACGATAATCATGTAAAGGGTCCCGTGAAGATTGACACTACTTGTATGGAACCACCTGGATGGATAGAAAGACGTTGACTGCACTAACCATCGAGCAGAGCTAAAATCTAGAGGCACAGGATTCACGTACATATAACGTGCCTGCTTGGAGGTGTGAGTATGGAACTTGAAACCAATCAAACTCCCTTTAAGGAAAGGCCAAACAGTAACGTCGAACGCATTCAATATAAATCAGAGAACCTTTGAAACTTTTTCTAGGACCTTCCTGTTTCCCCAAAAAAGGCAGTGAATGAAGCGGACGAACAACACGGAATGAAATGATAAAAATAGAGCAGGTATTTTACAAACAGAAATCTAGCAAGCCCGCCGGGCCTGATATGCTCTAGAGTTGCCGGCCCGAAGCAATTTTAACCAGCCACGGGCCAGCGCTAATCGCAAACGCTGGTCCATAGTACATTCCCTGGGATATTTTTGCCGCTAGAGTGGACTTATATAGGTTGAAAGCCAGACGGTATATTGATAGAAAAACAATAGGTATATGACTTTATGTGAGTTGAGTAATCACGGTAGGATATACAGTACATAACAATCTAAGATTATAAACACAATCATAATGCTTTAACATAACTGGCAAACTGTTTTCTGAGGAGGAGTGCTCCCAAGAACATGCCTGAGATACAGCTCACTGATACAGAATTTGACAGAAAGTATTACCAGTATTAATTTTACTAGGCCTGGCTATCAGAAGGAATATTTATGACGTATTTGTTAACAAGCAAGGTTAGCGGTTGATCTTAATTAAAGTCAGGGCTGAACACCAGTGAATTACTATATTATAGATCTTTAGTGAAGTCGTGCCAATTTTGACACAATGTTGATATTTTATTATAGTAGATCCTGATTAATTTATCTCTACAAATGTGCCTGATAGCAATGTATGAATATATATATATATATATATATATATATATATATAGAGAGAGAGAGAGAGAGAGAGAGAGAGCATTCCCACTGAGCCTACTCGTGAAGCTTGCTTTATTAGTGAAGCTAGTTGAAGATCTGACTAAAAGTTTGAATCTATATTCTGGATTATTTCTTTTTTACAGGTTTATTTGTAGCAGTGGTCGTATCTTTAGATAAAACGTTCCCAGTGACTGGGTGAATGCAAATTTGAATGTATAAGCTTGCTCAATTATCAAAGCTGGTAGAAGGTCTGAATTGTTTGTCACAGGTTACCCTATTTGTATTTCTATTTGGAACCGTTACATTTTTAATATATATATATATATATATATATATATATATATATATATATATATATATATATATATATACATATATATGACCCAAGATCTAGGACTGCTTTTTCCACCCAACAAGTCCCGTTTTGCCAACTTCATGTTTTAATTTAACTTTATTCATTACATATTGACGATTTAAGGATCATGTCTTTTCATCAATCTTTGCGCCCAGCAGCTTTGGAAGCTTTTTCCACCGGACCATACTTGGAGCGCCACCTGTAGTCTACAGAATTTAAACTATCACGTTTCTCATGATCTTCTTTGTTCATCATTGTATAAATTAGTAAGCCCTTATATACTAGTATCTGATAGTTTATCTTTTGAACAAGTCTCATGGTGCCACGTATACATCATTTCAGTTGATACCTAACTACATTACATAAAAGAGCCATATTTCTAAGGGGTTAATGTCAAGCTTATGACTCTATGTATATCATTGTATCTCTGTTAGGAGAAATCTATATTTGTTATCTGGCAATGGACAGTTCTGCCAGTTAGGCATTAGTAAATTTGTATGATGTGGGATTATCTTTGTGCACTGATATGCTTTTAATGGGTAAATTACTGCCACAATAGTAATTACTATTCTCGACCTGAATTGCCACGGCATTTTACCCGTGACAGGGAACTGAAGAGAAAGCAGATTACATGAGGTGGTAAGAATATTTATCTTCATGACAAGCCTGCTGTGATGGGTGGGCGAGATATACATGTAGCTGTAAAATCTCGAAGAATGTTTTACATAGGAAAATCTTAAAGCTAGCCTGGAACAGATGTAATCCTGTTCAAATAAATATGTTTAAACCAACTGAAGGAAATATTTGTCTTTATTCATTATACTGTGTTATATGTTCTTAGTTAACGCTCATGCCATTGGTGATATTATTGTCAAGGCATATGGGCATGAATGCATATAATAATAAAAATAATAATTATAAGAATAAATAGTATTTATATAGCACTTATTGTCTCATAGATTTGTACCCACAATGTGGCACATACAGAACGGAATTTTTGGGAAACCTTACCCTCGTACCTCTCCCCAAGACCCACTGTCTTTCTCCTTTGTACAAAATAACTAAAAGCTTGCCATAAGTCATGATATTTTAAATTGGCTTTTATTGATGAGAGAGTGAGAGATTTTCTCCAAGGACAGCTGTGAAATTTGGGAGGTATGCCCTTACATCTTTGACAGTTTTATCCATTGAACAAGTCTTCTGCTGCCACCTATATACCATGCCGGTTGATTTTTTTTTAACAGAGACACGTTCAAAACGGATTTAAGACTCCAGGGATACTATTGCATCTCTTCTGCTAGTAATTTATCCAGACACCTTTAAGTGAGAATATCACGATAAGTATATTCAAATGATGCTGGTTTACTAGGAGGTTACTTCCATTATGCTGTTAACGACTTAAGATTTGAATTACGATGTAGCCGACACATAGATGTGATAGGTGGGTGGGATATACATTGTAAACTAATGATTTACATAGGAAAACCTTACCGCTTGCTTTCAACAGATGTTTAAATAAATGTTTAAACCTAACTAAAGTAAATATGTATTTCCTTATTACTTTGCTATTTCTTCTAAGTTAACCACCATACCATGTGTGATCATATGCATGTTAAGGCATATGGAAATCTTACCCTACGACTCTTGTGTAAGTTGATGATCATCAGACAACTGATGCTGAACAGTTAAATAATATTATGAATGATAATCATAAATAGCATTTATAAAGAACTAATTCTCTGACAGAATCGCAGCACGTATATGCAAACATTGGTACCCACAGAGTTAAATATCCTTTAAACCTAATTCCTGTCCCTCTCCCCATGCCCCCCTTTCTTTCTTAGATGTTGATAACCAAAAGCTTGCCAGAAGAGATATAAATGATGCCGGATTCCGAGATTTTTTACGTTTAGTAGTGAGTGAATTCCACCGACTTCTTGAATGGCATTGGGTAATATTGGGGGGGGGGGGAGGGTTTCTAACTCATCAAACAAATATTTACATGTTTTGGACGCATAAAAGACATCCATTGCAGCAACTTGACATGAGAATATATCACAAACTCGTACTAGAAGACAAACCCAGTATATACAGGAAATAAGCTTTATTATAACTAGCCAAGGTCACAGCCTGGCATTGGTACAAGATTTCAATTACAAGATTTATATACAATTCCTTCTGCTCTGCAAAAAAAATGGCAAAACTGTGCACTGGTCACTATAACAACCATGCCTAAATGGATTTATTTATCAATACCATGCACAATTCAGGGCTGCATATATATATATATATATATATATATATATATATATATATATATATATATATATATATATATTATCGATAACAAACTTTCACTGGTAGACCATTATTTTACATATGGATGTGTACAAAATATGACCATAGTCGTTCACGGCAAATGATAACCAATTTGTACATGTTATTTACATAAAGTAGCTCTAATCCTGACTGTGTACCTCTGAAGGTTCCCTGCATGCATATTCAACATTCATGTACAAATATCATACAATCCATTTTGACACTTGATTTCAACTATTAAAACTGGCTGCCATAAATATCTAAACTCCTCTAGAGAACTGCCGGGGCTAAAAGTTCATCATTATTATTTTCATATATAATACTATAATCTCATACATATTCATATTTTCATGTATATTTATGAATGTGTGAAGATTTTGCTACATGTTCTATTTTTATCAAAAATATTCAGGGAATTTATATTCTCCAAAATCTTATCTCCATAGTACATTATAATCTATCTGACCACAGTCTGTCTCGTTAACCCTTGTGTTTTAGTGTGACGTGACATTGTTATTATATATTGGCATCTGACAGTCTTTTGAGGCAGTGCACATGTCAGCTCTTTGCCATGACACAAACTACCATTCTCCCACCTAACTGATGAAACTAAAACCACCTTAGTTTCCAATCTCCCATACAAGTGGCCCTGCTGGAATCAGTTTTGATCACAACAGGAACATTTGCTGCATTCTATTATTTCCTGCTGTATGAAGAAAAGACCTCCGGCCAAAGAGGCTCAGGATTTTCCTGACAGCTAAGATTATAAATCTGTTTTATTGTTTATTTAAAAGATCCTTTGGTGTCAGACCAGCTGCTACGTCGATGAGAATCATATTGACTCGGACAGAGATAACACAATAAACTGGGGGTTTCTGGTGAAAGGACTATTTTACCCAAAAATGGCGCCACCACTCAGCTAATATAGAACCAAAATGAATGAATATGGATCATCAAACCAAAGAAAGTATATAATGAGAAAGCATATATTAATCCTTTATATATATATATATATATATATATATATATATATATATATATATATATATATATAAAGCCACCTGAAATTAATTAACAAAAGCAATCTGAAGGTACATTACAGCCCGCTGTAAGCCTCGTCTACATCAGTTATTTAATCCTACAAAACTTCACAATACACTCACTGCATATGCCTGATTGCTTGGAGTTTCTTGTGATGCAGGTTATAATAAAACAAAGTTATATGCCTGGTTAAACTGGATGGCTGACGATATATATATATATAACTTGATAACAACACTAGTTGGTAGGAAATCAGATATCAAATTAGCAGGGGCAAGCACTTGTTAAATTTCAAATGTAATATCATTGAAACTGAATAAGGAAATGTTTGATCTTGTAATAAGTTATATCAATTTTTTTATGATCAAGACCATTTTCACCATTTAAGTACCAAAGGAAAGGTGCATTTTCAATACATATATATTACTGATTGAACATGTATATGTATACTGACTTTCTAAAAGTGCAAGGGAGACAACGGGGGCTACCACTCATTATATGTGTTGATTTTTCGTCACATTGTGACAACTATAAGACAAACCCCAGAAATGTTGCACTTTGTGCATACCAGTATAACCTCTATGAAGCCACGTGACATTCATGTATATGACAGAACCTAATCAAAGAACAACACGCCACATAATTAATAACACCACATACATAATCATTGAAAGGTATCATGAATTCAAAGAGTGAAAATAAAACATTTGATTGATTAACTCCAGTAAGAGTAATGTCCCTTTTCACCTGATCAAACAATGTGTAATTATACATGGTCACATAATATCAAGCAATTTTTTACCAGAATAGCCAAGTGACCTCAAATATGACTATTATAGTCAAATACTCTGTGAACTTTGTTTGTTATGGCCAAATGATTACAAGATCAGGATTTCATTATCATACTTGACTAATACAGTCATACACTCAAGTGGTTATAGAATATTATGGTCAGACCATCATAAGATCTGGTCACATGATCCTACAACTATTATAGTCATATGTAGTCATATCTTGAGTGAGGCAATAGGATCAAATAATCACATGATAAGGTCATATGGTCATGCGCCACCGTTATAGTCTCACAATTAGGCGATACCTGAATTAAAATGGGGGAATGATCACATGATCAGGCCATTTGGTCACATGGCGCTGACTCATTATGTTCGCAAGATGGTTGATCAAACAGGATGCCCCACAATAGATCACCATGTGCTGATTAAGGGATATATTGCTATAATAATCATGTATGGTTTATATAACTTTAGTCTGAACCATGGTCATACCCCATCATATTACATTCATATAATTATTTATGATGTACAACTATACATGGTTGCAGTATTAAGGTAACAATGTAGGGCTATTTCACATTTTCCTCTGTATAATACCTGTGTTTAATTCAATGTTATACATGGACCCTAACAGACTGGAGGATCGGTAAAATGTGCGAAGCCGACTATATGGATCACATAAATACATTTATAATTCACAGACAATATGGATTCCAGCCCTGACTTTAAACTGTTGATACTCCTGAAAGTCTTGTAACCTCAAGAAACTTCCACCCATATTTACACCACACTCAGTCTTACGCCATAAAATCACTACATAAATATTTATGTTATTTTCAGAATATATATATATATATATATATATATATATATATATATATATTTATTTATTTATTTATTTATATATATATATATATATATATATATATATATATATGTAAACACATTAGCTCTGTTGAACGTGTACATATTTCTATGCAATATTCAATCATTCACTCATACCAAAATAGTTGTGATGCTCTGTTGTGTTTTAGTGTTGTTTCGTTTTCCAGTGGATATAAAAATAGACATCTAACATGCATTCTTTCACAAAAGCGTAGGTAAGGCCACTTTCCTCTTTAATGACGCAAGAGTACCTAAACCACTGAAACTCATCTCCATTATCCTGTCCCCATTATGCGATTGACAGAATCTACATGTATGTAAAGCAAAAATTATAAAAGGCTGCGAGGGAAATTATTTGAAGGCTTAATATGACTTTGTTGTATACCATGGGATGATGTATACTTCATGGTATCATCAAGTATCCAAAGCATGACCCAAAAATATGTTTTAAAAAAAACTTAAAAGTGGAATCCTAAGTACCCTGGATGGTGAAATGTTAGCCTTACTTTTGGTATCCCTGAGTGTCAACATCTCACATTGATACAGAGGGAAAATAACACATGGTTCAGAAACTTTTTAAGTCAACCACAGTAAATTGTTCAAGGGTTCATACCCTTCAAAAAGATCAACATTTCCAATTCATTTTCAAGACATTTTCATGGGTTGATCTACATAGATAGGGTTAGGGATTTCAATTTGAGTTTTGAAATGAAATATCAACCAGACGCAACTTCCTTAATACCCAACAGCTATGACCGCCTAGTTACACTTGCGCATGTCCCAGGGCAATTGTTCAGATTACTCTCATTGTCGCTCACCAGGTGCTGGGTCTGTCTAAAGTAGGTGCGAGTAACAGAGCAGTTGGGCAATTTGTGTAGGGTCCACCTGATCAAATGTAATATGACAGGTCCGGGCTGAAGGATGTCAACCTCAAACTAATTAAAGGGCCATTAATATGTAGCTCTATTTTTTTTGATAATATAGGATTTTAGCGTTTTCATCATGCACCAACATTTTTTTTTTCTGCAGAGAGAAAAATGGTACCAACAGATTGTGCTTTTTCACAGTTTGCCCAAGGAGTAGCTGGCATCTGCTAGATAACTATAGGCTCTTAGTTCCCAAATGAGATACATGAGGCGCCACTTTCGCGGCATTTTTTGATAAGTTAATGTCAGTCTCTGAAGCACATTTGCTGGAACTGTTAGTATTGGACAGGTATGTATATAAAAAACACCGCTTTATTTACAATGATAATATATAGAAGTAATAATGCGTCTGCCTGACCTGATAGTCGGAGAATCCACGGAAAGCCGGATGTCAAGGAGAATTTTCGGAGAGAATTTTATGGCTCCTCTTTGCACTGATATTGTGATAGTTGAAAACAAGGGACCTATGGGTCACTGTGCTCAGCTGACGTTAACCTTGAAGGTAGAAATCTAAAATAATATAAAATGGAGATAAAGTGTAAGAGGAAGAGGTGATAAAGGCCATGGTTGGTTTATATGATTGGTTTGTATTGATGAGCAAGAAATTGTTGCAAATAATATTTTGTGACCTGACCATGTGTTTCCTAATGTTGAAACTGAAGCATATGAGCAGTTTGTGAACAAATGATCTGTACAATTACCATATCATTAGTTGGCTTTTCGATTAACTGTTGACATTTCAGTAGTTTACACATTTGTTCAATTGAATCTTTTTTTTGTATAATATATATTATTAAATGTTTTTTTATGAAATGTATACAGTTGAAATATAACTAATTAACAACATAAAAAATGGCAAACAAAGCCTGATCTCAAATTCTGCTGATGCAGGATAATAATGAACAAATGTTTGTAATAAATCCTCATTTTTTTATCACATCAATTTCTTTTTTAATTTAAGTTTATATTTCTATACATTTTCAATATAACATATATATCTGAATATAAAAGTTTCCCACTTTTAACAGACGGAATTAATTAATAATCTTGCGCATTTAATGCTAAATTTAAAACAATGTGGGCTCGTCGCTGTGTGAATATATGAGACAAAATAATTATTCAATCTGCGTCGCCAGTTAGATTTTAATTTTGACCGAAATAAGTGTAAAGTTAAATGTGTTTAACGATAATAATGAAAAATAATGAAGACAATAATAATAATAATAATAATAATAATGATAGGTTACCCTATTTGTATTTCTATTTGGAACCGTTACATTTTTAATATATATATATATATATATATATATATATATATATATATATATTTCTGTGGTAAAATAATGAAAGACTGGGTGATGAATTCTCTTTGGGAATCCAGTGAAAAGGTTACATGAATCAGGTGCAACTTATTACCTTCAAATATCTTGATACACTCTGGCAAGTGTTTGTAAATTTCCATGGGATGTAGATATAAAGCGTGACTTCAGTTATCCATTGTTTTATCCATTATCACAAGAGCAATCCTTTATCATATTGACTCTTGTTAGAGCTGCCAACAATCATATCATATATTATATATACTGATATATTGATGTATTGATTTACCTGTATATCGTCCCAGTTCTGCTATCTACCTGGTAATTTATAATGTTTGATATTTGGTTTTTGTCACAAAACACACTAATAACTACCATGTACATGAAACTGAGATCTGCAAGGTCAAGGTTTCACAAATGTGACATTCACTTTATTTATGTATCAGCAAGGCCTTACTATGATAATTGAATACTGATTCCAGAGGACTCGTGAACTGTAGCTCTATGAATGTGCACAGGTATTGGTTTAGTGGACAAAACCTACTACCAGTAAGCTATGAGAGTGACTTTAGCCTTGAATTGATATACTTCAAGTAAAAACCATACATTTATAATTATTTATACATAAGATATCACAAGAGTGTCTTGAAGGATAGCCCTGAAACTTGATATGGCTGAAGATTTTGGATTATTTTGTTTGTTGTTGTTTAGGCCAAGCATAGATATAGATATACAAAGATATACCAAATTCAGATTTGGGTCAATGACGTGGAGAGTAACCTTGAACATATACATGTATAAGGCTTGTCAGCTGATTTTAATATATACAAAATCTCATTTTGCTCAAATGGCTACTTAGTGTTATGTTCTGAAATTTAGTATATGACCCAAGATCTAGGACTGCTTTTTCCACCCAACAAGTCCCGTTTTGCCAACTTCATGTTTTAATTTAACTTTATTCATTACATATTGACGATTTAAGGATCATGTCTTTTCATCAATCTTTGCGCCCAGCAGCTTTGGATGCTTTTTCTGCCGGACCATACTTGGAGCGCCACCTGCAGTCTACAGAATTTAAACTATCACGTTTCTCATGATCTGCTTTGTGCATCATTGTATAAATTAGTAAGCCCTTATACACTAGTATCTGATAGTTTATCTTTTGAACAAGTCTCATGGTGCCAAGTATACATCATTTCAGTTGATAACTAACTACATTACATAATAGAGCCATATTTCTAAGGGGTTAATGTCAAGCTTATGACTCTATGTATATCATTGTATCTCTGTTGGGAGAAATCCATATTTGTTATCTGGCAATGGACAGTTCTGCCAGTTAGGCATTAGTAAATTTGTATGATGTGGGATTATCTTTGTGCACTGATATGCTTTTAATGGGTAAATTACTGCCACAATAGTAATTACTATTCTCGACCTGAATTGCCACGGCATTTTACCCGTGACAGGGAACTGAAGAGAAAGCAGATTACATGAGGTGGTAAGAATATTTATCTTCATGATAAGCCTGCTGTGATGGGTGGGCGAGATATACATGTAGCTGTAAAACCCTCGAAGAATGTTTTACATAGGAAAATCTTAAAGCTAGGCTGGAACAGATGTAATCCTGTTCAAATAAATATGTTTAAACCAACTGAAGTAAATATTTGTCTTTATTCATTATACTGTGTTATATGTTCTTAGTTAACGCTCATGCCATTGGTGATATTATTAATGTCAAGGCATATGGGCATGAATGCATATAATAATAAAAATAATAATTATAAGAATAAATAGTATTTATATAGCACTTATTGTCTCATAGATTTGTACCCACAATGTGGCACATACAGAACGGAATTTATGGGAAACCTTACCCTTGTACCTCTCCCCAAGACCCACTGTCTTTCTCCTTTGTACAAAATAACTAAAAGCTTGCCATAAGTCATGATATTTTAAATTGGCTTTTATTGGTGAGAGAGTGAGAGATTTTCTCCAAGGGCAGCTGTGAAATTTGGGAGGTATGCCCTTACATCTTTGACAGTTTTATCCATTGAACAAGTCTTCTGCTGCCACCTATATACCATGCCGGTTGAGACACGTTCAAAACGGATTTAAGACTCCAGGGATACTATTGCATCTCTTCTGCTAGTAATTTATCCAGACACCTTTAAGTGAGAATATCACGATAAGTATATTCAAATGATGCTGGTTTACTAGGAGGTTACTTCCATTATGCTGTTAACGACTTTAGATTTGAATTACGATGTAGCCGACACATAGATGTGATAGGTGGGTGGGATATACATGTAGCTGCGCTGTAAACTAATGATTTACATAGTAAAACCTTACCGCTTGCTTTCAACAGATGTTAAAAAAAATGTTTAAACTCAACTAAAGTAAATATGTATTTCTTTATTACTTTGCTATTTCTTCTAAGTTAACCACCATACCATGTGTGATCATATGCATGTTAAGGCATATGGAAATCTTACCCTACGACTCTTGTGTAAGTTGATGATCATCAGACAACTGATGCTGAACAATTAAATAATATTATGAATGATAATCATAAATAGCATTTATAAAGAACTAATTCTCTGACAGAATCGCAGCACGTATATGCAAACACCGGTACCCACAGATAAATATCCTTTAAACCTAATTCCTGTCCCTCTCCCCATGCCCCCTTTCTTTCTTAGATGTTGATAACCAAAAGCTTGCCAGAAGAGATATAAATGATGTCGGATTCCGAGATTTTTTACGTTTAGTAGAGAGTGAATTCCACCGACTTCTTGAATGGCATTTGGTATTATTGGAGGGAGGGGTTCTAACTCATCAAACAAATGTTTACATGTTTTGGACGCATAAAAGACATCCAGTGCAGCAACTTGACATGAGAATATATCACAAACTTGTACTAGAAGACCAACCCAGTATATACAGGAAATAAGCTTTATTATAACTAGCCAAGGTCACAGCCTGGCATTGGTACAAGATTTCAATTACAAGATTTATATACAATTCCTTCTGCTCTGCAAAAAAAAAATGGCAAAACTGTGCACTGGTCACTATTACAAGCATGCCTAAATGGATTTATTTATCAATACCATGCACAATTCAGGGCTGCATATATATATATATATATTATCGATAACAAACTTTCACTGGTAGACCATTATTTTACATATGGATGTGTACAAAATATGACCATAGTCGTTCACGGCAAATGATAACCAATTTGTACATGTTATTTACATAAAGTAGCTCTAATCCTGACTGTGTACCTCTGAAGGTTCCCTGCATGCATATTCAACATTCATGTACAAATATCATACAATCCATTTTGACACTTGATTTAAACTATTAAAACTGGCTGCCATGAATATCTAAACTCCTCTCCAGAACTGCCGGGACTAAAAGTTCATCATTATTATTATTATCATGTATAATACTATAATCTCATACATATTCATATTTTCATGTATATTGATGAATGTGTGAAGATTTTGCTACATGTTCTATTTTTATCAAAAATATTCAGAGAATTTATATTCTCCAAAATCTTATCTCCATTGTAACATTATAATCTATCTGACCACAGTCTGTCTTGTTAACCCTTGTGTTTTAGTGTGACGTGACATTGTTATTATATATTGGCATCTGACAGTCTTCTGAGGCAGTGCACATGTCAGCTCTTTGCCATGACACAAACTACCATTCTCCCACCTAACTGATGAAACTAAAACCACCTTAGTTTCCAATCTCCCATACAAGAGGCCCTGCTGGAATCAGTTTTGATCACAACAGGAACAGTTGCTGCATTCTATTATTTCCTGCTGTATGAAGAAAAGACCTCCGGCCAAAGAGGCTCAGCATTTTCCTGACAGCTAAGATTATAAATCTGTTTTTATTGTTTATTTAAAAGATCCTTTGGTGTCAGACCAGCTGCTACGTCGATGAGAATCATATTGACTCGGACAGAGATAACACAATAAACTGGGGGTTTCTGGTGAAAGGACTATTTTACCCAAAAATGGCTGCCACCACTCAGCTAATATAGAACCAAAATGAATGAATATGGATCATCAAACCAAAGAAAGTATATAATGAGAAAGCATATATTAATATATATATATATATAAAGCTACCTGAAATTAATTTACAAAATCAATCTGAAGGTACATTACAGCCCGCTGTAAGCCTCGTCTACATCAGTTATTTAATCCTAAAAAAACTTCACAATACACTCACTACATATGCCTGATTGCTTGGAGTTTCTTGAGATGCAGGTTATAATAAAACAAAGGTATATGCCTGACATTCATGTATATGACAGAACCTAATCAAAGAACAACACGCCACATAATTAATAACACCACATTGATACATAATCATTGAAAGGTATCATGAATTCAAAGAGTGAAAATAAAACATTTGATTGATTAACTCCAGTAAGAGTAATGTCCCTTTTCACCTGATCAAACAATGTGTAATTATACATGGTCACATAATATCAAGCAATTTTTCACAAGAATAGCCATGTGACCTCAAATATGACTATTATAGTCAAATACTCTGTGAACTTTGTTTGTTATGGCCAAATGATCATAAGATCAGGATTTAATGATCATACTTGACTAATACAGTCATACACTCAAGTGGTTATAGAATATTATGGTCAGACCATCATAAGATCTGGTCACATGATCGTACAACTATTATAGTCATATATAGTCATATCTTGAGTGAAGCAATAGGATCAAATAATCACATGATAAGGTCATATGGTCATGCGCCACCGTTATAGTCTCACAATTAGGTGATACCTGAATTAACATGGGGGAATGATCACATGATCAGGCCATTTGGTCACATGGCGCTGACTCATTATGTTCGCAAGATGGTTGATCAAACAGGATGCCCCACAATAGATCACCATGTGCTGATTAAGGGATATATTGCTATAATAATTATGTATGGTTAATTTAACTATAGTCTGAACCATGGTCATACCCCGTCATATTACATTCATATAATTATTTATGATGTACAACTATACATTGTTGCAGTATTAAGGTTACAATGTAGGGCTATTTCACATTTTGCTCTGTATAATACCTGTGTTTAATTCAATGTTATACATGGACCCTAACAGACTGGAGGATCGGTAAAATGTGCGAATCCGACTATACGGATCACATAAATACATTGATAATTCACAGACAATATGGATTCCAGCCCTGACTGTAAACTGTTGATACTCCTGAAAGTCTTGTCACCTCATGAAACTTCCACCCATATTTACACCACACTCAGTCTTACGCCATAAAATCTCTACATAAATATTTATGTTATTTTCAGAATATATATATATATATTTTTTATTTATTTATTTATATATATATATATATATATATATATATATATATATATATATATATATATATATATATATATATATAGGCTATGTAAACACATTAGCTCTGTTGAACGTGTACATATTTCTATGCAATATTCAATCATTCACTCATACCAAAATAGTTGTGATGCTCTGTTGTGTTTTAGTGTTGTTTCGTTTTCCAGTGCATATAAAAATAGACATCTAACATGCATTCTTTCACAAAAGCGTAGGCAAGGCCACTTTCCCCTTTAATGACTCAAGAGTACCTAAACCACTGAAACTCATCTCCATTATCCTGTCCCCATTATGCGATTGACAGAATCTACATGTATGTAAAGCACAAATTATGAAAGGCTGCGAGGGAAATTATTTGAAGACTTAATATGACTTTGTTGTATACCATGGGATGATGTATACTTCATGGTATCATTAAGAATCCAAAGCATGACCCAAAAATATGTATTAAAAAAAAAACTTAAAAGTGGAATCCTAAGTACCCTGGATGGTGAAATGTTAGCCTTACTTTTGGTAGCCCGGAGTGTCAACATCTCACATTGATACAGAGGGAAAATAACACATGGTTCAGAAACTTTTTAAGTCAACCACAGTAAATTGTTCAAGGGTTCATACGCTTCCAAAAGATCAACATTTCCAATTCATTTTCAAGACATTTTCATGGGTTGATCTACATAGATAGGGTTAGGGATTTCAATTTGAGTTTTGAAATGAAATATCTACCAGACGCAATTTCCTTAATACCCATAGCTATGACCGCCTAGTTACACTTACGCATGTTCCAGGGATATTGTTCAGATTACTCTCATTGTCGCTCACCAGGTGCCGGGTCTGTCTAAAGTAGGTGTGAGTAAGAGAGCAGTTGGGCAATTTGTGTAGGGTCCACCGGATCAATTGTAATATGACATGTCCGGGCTGAAGGGTGTCAACTTCAAACTAATTAAAGGGCCATTAATATGTGGCTCATTTTTTTTAGGATTTTAGCGTTTTCAAAATGCACCAACATTTTTTTTTCTGCAGAGAGAAAAATGGTACCAACAGATTGTGCTTTTTCACAGTTTGCAAAAGGAGTAGCTGGCATCTGCTAGATAAATATAGGCTCTCAGTTCCCAAATGAGAAACATGAGGTGCCACTTTCGCGGCATTTTTTGATAAGTTAATGTTAGTCTCTCAAGCACATTTGCTGGAACTAAAAAACACCGCTTTATTTACAATGATAACATATAGAAGTAATAATGCGTCTGCCTGACCTAATAGTCGGAGAATCCACGGAAAGCCTGATGTCAAGGAGAATTTTCGGAGAGAATTTTATGGCTCATTTATGCACTGATACTGTGATAGTTGAAAAAAAAAAACATTAAACCGTTTACAATATTTTTCATATTATTTTTCCACTTTTAATAGACGGAATTAATTAATAATCTTGCGAATTTATACCTAAATTTAAAACAATGTGGGCTCGTCGCTGTGTGAATATATGAGACAAAATAATTATTCAATCTGCGTCGCCAGTTAGATTTTTAATTTGACCGA
Organism: Sipunculus nudus; assembly: GCA_026874595.1. Lineage (NCBI taxonomy): Eukaryota > Metazoa > Annelida > Sipuncula > Golfingiida > Sipunculidae > Sipunculus > Sipunculus nudus. The sequence continues at coordinate 50,072,622 of CM049322.1, read as the reverse complement.
GATAAGTGTAAAGTTTAATGTGTTTAACGATAATAAGGTAAAATAATGAAGACAATAATAACAATAATAATAATAATAAAAGGTTACCCTATTTGTATTTCTATTTGGAACCGTTACATTTTCAATATATATATATATATATATCTATATATATATATATATTTCTGTGGTAAAATAATGAAAGACTGGGTGATGAATTCTCTTTGGGAATCCAGTGAAAAGGTTACATGAATCAGCTGCAACTTATTACCTTCAAATATCTTGATACACTCTGGCAAGCGTTTGTAAATTTCCATGGGATGTAGATATAAAGCGTGACTTCAGTTATCCATTGTTTTATCCATTATCACAAGAACAATACTTTATCATATTGACCCTTGTCAGAGCTGCCAACAATCATATCATATATTATATATACTGATATATTGATGTGTTGAGTTACCTGTATATCGTCCCAATTCTGCTATCTATCTGGTAATTTATAATGTTTGATATTTGTTTTTTGTGACAAAATACACAAATAATTACCATGAACATGAAATTGAGATCTGCAAGGTCAAGGTTTCACAAATGTGACATTCACTTTATTTATTATCAGCAAGGCCTGACTATGATCAGTGAATACTGATTCCTGAGGACTCATAAACTGTAGCGCTATGAATGTGCACAGGTATTGGTTTAGTGGACAAAACCTACTACCAGTAAGCTATGAGAGTGACTTTAGCCTTGAATTGATATGGTTCAAGTGAAAACAACACATTTATGATTATTTATTCATAAGATATCAAAAGAGTGTCTTGAAGGATAGCTCTGAAATTTGATATTGCTGAAGATTTTGGATTATTTTGTTTGTTGTTGTTTAGGCCAAGCATAGATATAGATATACAAAGATATACCAAATTCAGATTTGGGTCAATGACGTGGAGAGTAACCTTGAACATATACATGTATAAGGCTTGTCAGCTGATTTTAATATATACAAAATCTCATTTTGCTCAAATGGCTACTTAGTGTTATGTTCTGAAATTTAGTATATGACCCAAGATCTAGGACTGCTTTTTCCACCCAACAAGTCCCGTTTTGCCAACTTCATGTTTTAATTTAACTTTATTCATTACATATTGACGATTTAAGGATCATGTCTTTTCATCAATCTTTGCGCCCAGCAGCTTTGGATGCTTTTTCTGCCGGACCATACTTGGAGCGCCACCTGCAGTCTACAGAATTTAAACTATCACGTTTCTCATGATCTGCTTTGTGCATCATTGTATAAATTAGTAAGCCCTTATACACTAGTATCTGATAGTTTATCTTTTGAACAAGTCTCATGGTGCCAAGTATACATCATTTCAGTTGATACCTAACTACATTACATAATAGAGCGATATTTCTAAGGGGTTAATGTCAAGCTTATGACTCTATGTATATCATTGTATCTCTGTTGGGAGAAATCTATATTTGTTATCTGGCAATGGACAGTTCTGCCAGTTAGGCATTAGTAAATTTGTATGATGTGGGATTATCTTTGTGCACCGATATGCTTTTAATGGGTAAATTACTGCCACAATAGTAATTACTGTTCTCGACCTGAATTGCCACGGCATTTTACCCGTGACAGGGAACTGAAGAGAAAGCAGATTACAGGAGGTGGTAAGAATATTTATCTTCATGATAAGTCTGCTGTGATGGGTGGGCGAGATATACATGTAGCTGTAAAACCCTCGAAGAATGTTTTACATAGGAAAATCTTAAAGCTAGCCTGGAACAGATGTAATCCTGTTCAAATAAATATGTTTAAACCAACTGAAGGAAATATTTGTCTTTATTCATTATACTGTGTTATATGTTCTTAGTTAACGCTCATGCCATTGGTGATATTATTGTCAAGGCATATGGGCATGAATGCATATAATAATAAAAATAATAATTATAAGAATAAATAGTATTTATATAGCACTTATTGTCTCATAGATTTGTACCCACAATGTGGCACATACAGAACGGAATTTTTGGGAAAACCTTACCCTTGTACCTCTCCCCAAGACCCACTGTCTTTCTCCTTTGTACAAAATAACTAAAAGCTTGCCATAAGTCATGATATTTTAAATTGGCTTTTATTGATGAGAGAGTGAGAGATTTTCTCCATAGCAGCTGTGAAATTTGGGAGGTATGCCCTTACATCTTTGACAGTTTTATCCATTGAACAAGTCTTCTGCTGCCACCTATATACCATGCCGGTTGATATTTTTCTTAACAGAGACACGTTCAAAACGGATTTAAGACTCCAGGGATACTATTGCATCTCTTCTGCTAGTAATTTATCCAGACACCTTTAAGTGAGAATATCACGATAAGTATATTTAAATGATGCTGGTTTACTAGGAGGTTACTTCCATTATGCTGTTAACGACTTAAGATTTGAATTACGATGTAGCCGACACATAGATGTGATAGGTGGGTGGGATATACATGTAGCTAGCTGTAAACTAATGATTTACATAGGAAAACCTTACCGCTTGCTTTCAACAGATGTTTAAATAAATGTTTAAACCCAACTAAAGTAAATATGTATTTCCTTATTACTTTGCTATTTCTTCTAAGTTAACCACCATACCATGTGTGATCATATGCATGTTAAGGCATATGGAAATCTTACCCTACGACTCTTGTGTAAATTGATGATCATCAGACAACTGATGCTGAACAGTTAAATAATATTATGAATGATAATCATAAATAGCATTTATAAAGAACTAATTCTCTGACAGAATCGCAGCACGTATATGCAAACACCGGTACCCACAGATAAATATCCTTTAAACCTAATTCCTGTCCCTCTCCCCATGCCCCCTTTCTTTCTTAGATGTTGATAACCAAAAGCTTGCCAGAAGAGATATAAATGATGTCGGATTCCGAGATTTTTTACGTTTAGTAGAGAGTGAATTCCACCGACTTCTTGAATGGCATTTGGTATTATTGGAGGGAGGGGTTCTAACTCATCAAACAAATGTTTACATGTTTTGGACGCATAAAAGACATCCAGTGCAGCAACTTGACATGAGAATATATCACAAACTTGTACTAGAAGACCAACCCAGTATATACAGGAAATAAGCTTTATTATAACTAGCCAAGGTCACAGCCTGGCATTGGTACAAGATTTCAATTACAAGATTTATATACAATTCCTTCTGCTCTGCAAAAAAAAAAATGGCAAAACTGTGCACTGGTCACTATTACAAGCATGCCTAAATGGATTTATTTATCAATACCATGCACAATTCAGGGCTGCATATATATATATATATATTATCGATAACAAACTTTCACTGGTAGACCATTATTTTACATATGGATGTGTACAAAATATGACCATAGTCGTTCACGGCAAATGATAACCAATTTGTACATGTTATTTACATAAAGTAGCTCTAATCCTGACTGTGTACCTCTGAAGGTTCCCTGCATGCATATTCAACATTCATGTACAAATATCATACAATCCATTTTGACACTTGATTTAAACTATTAAAACTGGCTGCCATGAATATCTAAACTCCTCTCCAGAACTGCCGGGACTAAAAGTTCATCATTATTATTATTATCATGTATAATACTATAATCTCATACATATTCATATTTTCATGTATATTGATGAATGTGTGAAGATTTTGCTACATGTTCTATTTTTATCAAAAATATTCAGAGAATTTATATTCTCCAAAATCTTATCTCCATTGTAACATTATAATCTATCTGACCACAGTCTGTCTTGTTAACCCTTGTGTTTTAGTGTGACGTTACATTGTTATTATATATTGGCATCTGACAGTCTTCTGAGGCAGTGCACATGTCAGCTCTTTGCCATGACACAAACTACCATTCTCCCACCTAACTGATGAAACTAAAACCACCTTAGTTTCCAATCTCCCATACAAGAGGCCCTGCTGGAATCAGTTTTGATCACAACAGGAACAGTTGCTGCATTCTATTATTTCCTGCTGTATGAAGAAAAGACCTCCGGCCAAAGAGGCTCAGCATTTTCCTGACAGCTAAGATTATAAATCTGTTTTTATTGTTTATTTAAAAGATCCTTTGGTGTCAGACCAGCTGCTACGTCGATGAGAATCATATTGACTCGGACAGAGATAACACAATAAACTGGGGGTTTCTGGTGAAAGGACTATTTTACCCAAAAATGGCTGCCACCACTCAGCTAATATAGAACCAAAATGAATGAATATGGATCATCAAACCAAAGAAAGTATATAATGAGAAAGCATATATTAATATATATATATATATAAAGCTACCTGAAATTAATTTACAAAATCAATCTGAAGGTACATTACAGCCCGCTGTAAGCCTCGTCTACATCAGTTATTTAATCCTAAAAAAACTTCACAATACACTCACTACATATGCCTGATTGCTTGGAGTTTCTTGAGATGCAGGTTATAATAAAACAAAGGTATATGCCTGACATTCATGTATATGACAGAACCTAATCAAAGAACAACACGCCACATAATTAATAACACCACATTGATACATAATCATTGAAAGGTATCATGAATTCAAAGAGTGAAAATAAAACATTTGATTGATTAACTCCAGTAAGAGTAATGTCCCTTTTCACCTGATCAAACAATGTGTAATTATACATGGTCACATAATATCAAGCAATTTTTCACAAGAATAGCCATGTGACCTCAAATATGACTATTATAGTCAAATACTCTGTGAACTTTGTTTGTTATGGCCAAATGATCATAAGATCAGGATTTAATGATCATACTTGACTAATACAGTCATACACTCAAGTGGTTATAGAATATTATGGTCAGACCATCATAAGATCTGGTCACATGATCGTACAACTATTATAGTCATATATAGTCATATCTTGAGTGAAGCAATAGGATCAAATAATCACATGATAAGGTCATATGGTCATGCGCCACCGTTATAGTCTCACAATTAGGTGATACCTGAATTAACATGGGGGAATGATCACATGATCAGGCCATTTGGTCACATGGCGCTGACTCATTATGTTCGCAAGATGGTTGATCAAACAGGATGCCCCACAATAGATCACCATGTGCTGATTAAGGGATATATTGCTATAATAATTATGTATGGTTAATTTAACTATAGTCTGAACCATGGTCATACCCCGTCATATTACATTCATATAATTATTTATGATGTACAACTATACATTGTTGCAGTATTAAGGTTACAATGTAGGGCTATTTCACATTTTGCTCTGTATAATACCTGTGTTTAATTCAATGTTATACATGGACCCTAACAGACTGGAGGATCGGTAAAATGTGCGAATCCGACTATACGGATCACATAAATACATTGATAATTCACAGACAATATGGATTCCAGCCCTGACTGTAAACTGTTGATACTCCTGAAAGTCTTGTCACCTCATGAAACTTCCACCCATATTTACACCACACTCAGTCTTACGCCATAAAATCTCTACATAAATATTTATGTTATTTTCAGAATATATATATATATATTTTTTATTTATTTATTTATATATATATATATATATATATATATATATATACATATATATATATATATATATATATATATATAGGCTATGTAAACACATTAGCTCTGTTGAACGTGTACATATTTCTATGCAATATTCAATCATTCACTCATACCAAAATAGTTGTGATGCTCTGTTGTGTTTTAGTGTTGTTTCGTTTTCCAGTGCATATAAAAATAGACATCTAACATGCATTCTTTCACAAAAGCGTAGGCAAGGCCACTTTCCCCTTTAATGACTCAAGAGTACCTAAACCACTGAAACTCATCTCCATTATCCTGTCCCCATTATGCGATTGACAGAATCTACATGTATGTAAAGCACAAATTATGAAAGGCTGCGAGGGAAATTATTTGAAGACTTAATATGACTTTGTTGTATACCATGGGATGATGTATACTTCATGGTATCATTAAGAATCCAAAGCATGACCCAAAAATATGTATTAAAAAAAAAACTTAAAAGTGGAATCCTAAGTACCCTGGATGGTGAAATGTTAGCCTTACTTTTGGTAGCCCGGAGTGTCAACATCTCACATTGATACAGAGGGAAAATAACACATGGTTCAGAAACTTTTTAAGTCAACCACAGTAAATTGTTCAAGGGTTCATACGCTTCCAAAAGATCAACATTTCCAATTCATTTTCAAGACATTTTCATGGGTTGATCTACATAGATAGGGTTAGGGATTTCAATTTGAGTTTTGAAATGAAATATCTACCAGACGCAATTTCCTTAATACCCATAGCTATGACCGCCTAGTTACACTTACGCATGTTCCAGGGATATTGTTCAGATTACTCTCATTGTCGCTCACCAGGTGCCGGGTCTGTCTAAAGTAGGTGTGAGTAAGAGAGCAGTTGGGCAATTTGTGTAGGGTCCACCGGATCAATTGTAATATGACATGTCCGGGCTGAAGGGTGTCAACTTCAAACTAATTAAAGGGCCATTAATATGTGGCTCATTTTTTTTAGGATTTTAGCGTTTTCAAAATGCACCAACATTTTTTTTTCTGCAGAGAGAAAAATGGTACCAACAGATTGTGCTTTTTCACAGTTTGCAAAAGGAGTAGCTGGCATCTGCTAGATAAATATAGGCTCTCAGTTCCCAAATGAGAAACATGAGGTGCCACTTTCGCGGCATTTTTTGATAAGTTAATGTTAGTCTCTCAAGCACATTTGCTGGAACTAAAAAACACCGCTTTATTTACAATGATAACATATAGAAGTAATAATGCGTCTGCCTGACCTAATAGTCGGAGAATCCACGGAAAGCCTGATGTCAAGGAGAATTTTCGGAGAGAATTTTATGGCTCATTTATGCACTGATACTGTGATAGTTGAAAAAAAAAAAAACATTAAACCGTTTACAATATTTTTCATATTATTTTTCCACTTTTAATAGACGGAATTAATTAATAATCTTGCGAATTTATACCTAAATTTAAAACAATGTGGGCTCGTCGCTGTGTGAATATATGAGACAAAATAATTATTCAATCTGCGTCGCCAGTTAGATTTTTAATTTGACCGAGATAAGTGTAAAGTTTAATGTGTTTAACGATAATAAGGTAAAATAATGAAGACAATAATAACAATAATAATAATAATAAAAGGTTACCCTATTTGTATTTCTATTTGGAACCGTTACATTTTCAATATATATATATATATATATCTATATTGAAAATGTAACGGTTCCAAATAGAAATATATTTCTGTGGTAAAATAATGAAAGACTGGGTGATGAATTCTCTTTGGGAATCCAGTGAAAAGGTTACATGAATCAGCTGCAACTTATTACCTTCAAATATCTTGATACACTCTGGCAAGCGTTTGTAAATTTCCATGGGATGTAGATATAAAGCGTGACTTCAGTTATCCATTGTTTTATCCATTATCACAAGAACAATACTTTATCATATTGACCCTTGTCAGAGCTGCCAACAATCATATCATATATTATATATACTGATATATTGATGTGTTGAGTTACCTGTATATCGTCCCAATTCTGCTATCTATCTGGTAATTTATAATGTTTGATATTTGTTTTTTGTGACAAAATACACAAATAATTACCATGAACATGAAATTGAGATCTGCAAGGTCAAGGTTTCACAAATGTGACATTCACTTTATTTATTATCAGCAAGGCCTGACTATGATCAGTGAATACTGATTCCTGAGGACTCATAAACTGTAGCGCTATGAATGTGCACAGGTATTGGTTTAGTGGACAAAACCTACTACCAGTAAGCTATGAGAGTGACTTTAGCCTTGAATTGATATGGTTCAAGTGAAAACAATACATTTATGATTATTTATTCATAAGATATCAAAAGAGTGTCTTGAAGGATAGCTCTGAAATTTGATATTGCTGAAGATTTTGGATTATTTTGTTTGTTGTTGTTTAGGCCAAGCATAGATATAGATATACAAAGATATACCAAATTCAGATTTGGGTCAATGACGTGGAGAGTAACCTTGAACATATACATGTATAAGGCTTGTCAGCTGATTTTAATATATACAAAATCTCATTTTGCTCAAATGGCTACTTAGTGTTATGTTCTGAAATTTAGTATATGACCCAAGATCTAGGACTGCTTTTTCCACCCAACAAGTCCCGTTTTGCCAACTTCATGTTTTAATTTAACTTTATTCATTACATATTGACGATTTAAGGATCATGTCTTTTCATCAATCTTTGCGCCCAGCAGCTTTGGATGCTTTTTCTGCCGGACCATACTTGGAGCGCCACCTGCAGTCTACAGAATTTAAACTATCACGTTTCTCATGATCTGCTTTGTGCATCATTGTATAAATTAGTAAGCCCTTATACACTAGTATCTGATAGTTTATCTTTTGAACAAGTCTCATGGTGCCAAGTATACATCATTTCAGTTGATACCTAACTACATTACATAATAGAGCGATATTTCTAAGGGGTTAATGTCAAGCTTATGACTCTATGTATATCATTGTATCTCTGTTGGGAGAAATCTATATTTGTTATCTGGCAATGGACAGTTCTGCCAGTTAGGCATTAGTAAATTTGTATGATGTGGGATTATCTTTGTGCACCGATATGCTTTTAATGGGTAAATTACTGCCACAATAGTAATTACTGTTCTCGACCTGAATTGCCACGGCATTTTACCCGTGACAGGGAACTGAAGAGAAAGCAGATTACAGGAGGTGGTAAGAATATTTATCTTCATGATAAGTCTGCTGTGATGGGTGGGCGAGATATACATGTAGCTGTAAAACCCTCGAAGAATGTTTTACATAGGAAAATCTTAAAGCTAGCCTGGAACAGATGTAATCCTGTTCAAATAAATATGTTTAAACCAACTGAAGGAAATATTTGTCTTTATTCATTATACTGTGTTATATGTTCTTAGTTAACGCTCATGCCATTGGTGATATTATTGTCAAGGCATATGGGCATGAATGCATATAATAATAAAAATAATAATTATAAGAATAAATAGTATTTATATAGCACTTATTGTCTCATAGATTTGTACCCACAATGTGGCACATACAGAACGGAATTTTTGGGAAAACCTTACCCTTGTACCTCTCCCCAAGACCCACTGTCTTTCTCCTTTGTACAAAATAACTAAAAGCTTGCCATAAGTCATGATATTTTAAATTGGCTTTTATTGATGAGAGAGTGAGAGATTTTCTCCATAGCAGCTGTGAAATTTGGGAGGTATGCCCTTACATCTTTGACAGTTTTATCCATTGAACAAGTCTTCTGCTGCCACCTATATACCATGCCGGTTGATATTTTTCTTAACAGAGACACGTTCAAAACGGATTTAAGACTCCAGGGATACTATTGCATCTCTTCTGCTAGTAATTTATCCAGACACCTTTAAGTGAGAATATCACGATAAGTATATTCAAATGATGCTGGTTTACTAGGAGGTTACTTCCATTATGCTGTTAACGACTTAAGATTTGAATTACGATGTAGCCGACACATAGATGTGATAGGTGGGTGGGATATACATTGTAAACTAATGATTTACATAGGAAAACCTTACCGCTTGCTTTCAACAGATGTTTAAATAAATGTTTAAACCTAACTAAAGTAAATATGTATTTCCTTATTACTTTGCTATTTCTTCTAAGTTAACCACCATACCATGTGTGATCATATGCATGTTAAGGCATATGGAAATCTTACCCTACGACTCTTGTGTAAGTTGATGATCATCAGACAACTGATGCTGAACAGTTAAATAATATTATGAATGATAATCATAAATAGCATTTATAAAGAACTAATTCTCTGACAGAATCGCAGCACGTATATGCAAACACCGGTACCCACAGAGTTAAATATCCTTTAAACCTAATTCCTGTCCCTCTCCTCATGCCCCCCTTTCTTTCTTAGATGTTGATAACCAAGAGCTTGCCAGAAGAGATATAAATGATGCCGGATTCCGAGATTTTTTACGTTTAGTAGTGAGTGAATTCCACCGACTTCTTGAATGGCATTGGGTAATATTGGGGGGGGGGGAGGGTTTCTAACTCATCAAACAAATATTTACATGTTTTGGACGCATAAAAGACATCTATTGCAGCAACTTGACATGAGAATATATCACAAACTCGTACTAGAAGACAAACCCAGTATATACAGGAAATAAGCTTTATTATAACTAGCCAAGGTCACAGCCTGGCATTGGTACAAGATTTCAATTACAAGATTTATATACAATTCCTTCTGCTCTGCAAAAAAAATGGCAAAACTGTGCACTGGTCACTATTACAACCATGCCTAAATGGATTTATTTATCAATACCATGCACAATTCAGGGCTGCATATATATATATATATATATATATATATATATATATATATATATATATATATATATATATATATATATATATATATATATATATATATTATCGATAACAAACTTTCACTGGTAGACCATTATTTTACATATGGATGTGTACAAAATATGACCATAGTCGTTCACGGCAAATGATAACCAATTTGTACATGTTATTTACATAAAGTAGCTCTAATCCTGACTGTGTACCTCTGAAGGTTCCCTGCATGCATATTCAACATTCATGTACAAATATCATACAATCCATTTTGACACTTGATTTCAACTATTAAAACTGGCTGCCATAAATATCTAAACTCCTCTAGAGAACTGCCGGGACTAAAAGTTCATCATTATTATTATTATCATATATAATACTATAATCTCATACATATTCATATTTTCATGTATATTGATGAATGTGTGAAGATTTTGCTACATGTTCTATTTTTATCAAAAATATTCAGAGAATTTATATTCTCCAAAATCTTATCTCTATTGTAACATTATAATCTATCTGACCACAGTCTGTCTTGTTAACCCTTGTGTTTTAGTGTGACGTGACATTGTTATTATATATTGGCATCTGACAGTCTTCTGAGGCAGTGCACATGTCAGCTCTTTGCCATGACACAAACTACCATTCTCCCACCTAACTGATGAAACTAAAACCTTCTTAGTTTCCAATCTCCCATACAAGAGGCCCTGCTGGAATCAGTTTTGATCACAACAGGAACAGTTGCTGCATTCTATTATTTCCTGCTGTATGAAGAAAAGACCTCCGGCCAAAGAGGCTCAGCATTTTCCTGACAGCTAAGATTATAAATCTGTTTTATTGTTTATTTAAAAGATCTTTTGGTGTCAGACCAGCTGCTACGTCGATGAGAATCATATTGACTCGGACAGAGATAACACAATAAACTGGGGGTTTCTGGTGAAAGGACTATTTTACCCAAAAATGGCTGCCACCACTCAGCTAATATAGAACCAAAATGAATGAATATGGATCATCAAACCAAAGAAAGTATATAATGAGAAAGCATATATTAATCATTTATATATATATATATGTATATATATATATATATATATATATATATATATATATATATATATAAAGCCACCTGAAATTAATTAACAAAAGCAATCTGAAGGAACATTACAGCCCGCTGTAAGCCTCGTCTACATCCGTTATTTAATCCTAAAAAACTTCACAATACACTCACTACATATGCCTGATTGCTTAGAGTTTCTTGAGATGCAGGTTATAATAAAACAAAGTTATATGCCTGGCTAAACTGGATGGCTGACGATATATATATATAACTTGATAACAACACTAGTTGGTAGGAAATCAGATATCAAATTAGCAGGGGCAAGCACTTGTTTAAATTTCAAATGTAATATCATTGAAACTGAATAAGGAAATGTTTGATCTTGTGATAAGTTATATAAATTTTTTTATGATCAAGACCATTTTCACCAGGCGATACTTGAATTATATGGGGAAATGATCACATGATCAGGTCATTTGATCACATGACGCTGACTCTTTCTGTTCGCAAGATGGTTGATCAAACAGGATGCCCCACAATAGATCACCATGTGCTGATTAAGGGATATATTGCTATAATAATCATGTATGGTTTATATAACTACAGTCTGAACCATGGCCAAACCCTGTCATATTTTATTCATATAATTATATTGGATGTACAACTATACATAGTTGCAGTATTAAGGTAAAAATATAGGGCTATTTCATATTTTGCTCTGTATAATACCTGTGTTTTATTCAATGTTATACATGGACCCTAACAGACTGGAGGATCGGTATAATGTGCGAATCCGACTATACAGATCACATAAATACATTTATAATTCATAGACAATATGGACTCCAGCCCTGACTGTAAACTGTTGATACTCTGAAAGTCTTGTAACCTCAAGAAACTTTCACCCATATATACACCACACTCAGTCTTACGCCATAAATATTTATGTTATTTTCATAATATATATATATATATATATATATATATATATATATATATATACATGTTAACACATTAGTTCTGTTGAACGTGTGCATATTTCTATGCAGTATTCAATCATTCACTCATACCAAAATAGTTGTGATGCTCTGTTGTGTTTTAGTGGTTTATCATTTTCCATTGGATATAAAATAGACATGTATCATGCATTCTTTTACAAAAGCGTAGGTAAGGCCACTTGTCCCTTTATTGACTCAAGAGTACCTAAACCATTGAAACTCATTTCCTTTTCCTGTCCCTATCATGCGATTATCTGAAGGTTTTGGTGTATATCATGGGATGATGTATACTTCACGGTATCAACAAGTATCCAAAGCATGACCCAAAAACGTATTAAAAACACTTAAAAGTGGAATCCTAAGTACTCAGGGTGGTGATATGTTAGCCTTACTTTTTGTAGCCCAGAGTGTCAACATCTCACATTGATACAGAGGGAAAATAACACAGGGTTCAGAAAATTTTTAAGTCAACCACAGTATATTGTTTCAGGGTTCATACCCTTCCAAGAGATCAACATTTCCAATTCATTTTCAACTTGAAGACATTTTCACGGGTTGATCTACATAGATAGGGTTAGGGATTTCAATTTGAGGTTTGAAATGAAATATTAACCAGACGCAACTTCCTTAATACCCAACAGCTATGACGCCTAGTTAAACTTACGCATGGTCCAGGGCAATTGTTCAGATTACTCTCATTGTCGCTCACCAACTGCCGTGTCTGTCTAAAGTAGGTGCGAGTAACAGAGCAGTTGGGCAATTTGTGTAGGGTCCACCGGATCAAATGTAATATGACAGGTCCGGGCTGAAGAGTCAACCTCAAACTAATTAAAGGGCCATTAATATGTGGCTCTATTTTTTTGATAATATAGGATTTTAGCGTTTTCATCATGCACCAACATTTTTTTTCTGCAGAGAGAAAAATGGTACCAACAGATTGTGCTTTTTCACAATTGCCCCAAGGAGAAGCTGGCATCTGCTAGATAACTATAGGCTCTTAGTTCCCAAATGAGATACATGAGGCGCCACTTTCGCGGCATTTTTTGATAAGTTAATGTCAGCCTCTCAAGCACATTTGTTGGAACTGTTAGAATTGGACAGATATGTATATGAAAAACACCGCCTTATTTACAATGATAACATATAGAAGTAATAATGCGTCTGCCTGAATTTATAGTCGGAGAATCCACGGGAGAATTTTCGGAGAGATTTTTATGGCTCATTTATGCACTGATACTGTGATTGTTGAAAAAAAAAAATTAAACCGTTTACAATATTATTCATATTATTTTTCCATTTTTAATAGACGGAATTAATAAATAATCTTGCGCATTTATAGCTAAATTTAAAACAATATGGGCCCCTCGCTGTTTGAATATATGAGACAAAATAATTATTCAATCTGCGTCGCCAGTTAGATTTTTAATTTGACCGAGATAAGTGTAAAGTTAAATGTGTTTAACGGTCAAAAGGAAAAATAATGAAGATAATAATAATAATGAAGATAATAATAATAATAATTATTATAATAATAATAATAGGTTACCCTATTTGTATTTCTATTTGGAACCGTTACATTTTTAATATATATATATATATATATATATATATATATATATATATATATATATTTCTGTGGTAAAATAATGAAAGATTGGGTGATGAATTCTCTTTGGGAATCCAGTAAAAAGGTTACATGAATCAGGTGCAACTTATTACCTTCAAATATCTTGATACACTCTGTCAAGGGTTTGTAAATTCCCATGGGATGTAGATATCAAGCGTGACTTCAGTCATCCATTGTTTTATCCATTATCACAAGAGCAATCCTTTATCATATTGACCCTTGTCAGAGCTGCCAACAATCATATCATATGTTATATATACTGATGTATTGATGTGTTGATTTACCTGTATATCGTCCCAGTTCTGCTATCTATCTGGTAATTTATAATGTTTGATATTTGTTTTTTTGTGACAAAACACACTAATAACTACCATGTACATGAAACTGAGATCTGCAAGGTCAAGGTTTCACAAATGTGACATTCACTTTATTTATTTATCAGCAAGGCCTGACTATGATCAGTGAATACTGATTCCTGAGGACTCATAAACTGTAGCTCTATGAATGTGCACAGGTATTGGTTTAGTGGACAAAACCTACTACCAGTAAGCTATGAGAGTGACTTTAGCCTTGAATTGATATGGTTCAAGTGAAAACCATACATTTATGATTATTTATACATGAGATATCAAAAGAGTGTCTTGAAGGATAGCCCTGAAATTTGATATTGCTGAAGATTTTGGATTATTTTGTTTGTTGTTGTTTAGGCCAAGCATAGATATAGATATACAAAGATATACCAAATTCAGATTTGGGTCAATGATGTGGAGAGTAACCTTGAACATATACATGTATAAGGCTTGTCAGCTGATTTTAATATATACAAAATCTCATTTTGCTCAAATGGCTACTTAGTGTTATGTTCTGAAATTTAGTATATGACCCAAGATCTAGGACTGCTTTTTCCACCCAACAAGTCCCGTTTTGCCAACTTCATGTTTTAATTTAACTTTATTCATTACATATTGACGATTTAAGGATCATGTCTTTTCATCAATCTTTGCGCCCAGCAGCTTTGGATGCTTTTTCCACCGGACCATACTTGGAGCGCCACCTGTAGTCTACAGAATTTAAACTATCACGTTTCTCATGATCTGCTTTGTGCATCATTGTATAAATTAGTAAGCCCTTATACACTAGTATCTGATAGTTTATCTTTTGAACAAGTCTCATGGTGCCACGTTACATCATCTCAGTTGATACCTAACTACATTACATAATAGAGCCATATTTCTAAGGGGTTAATGTCAAGCTTATGACTCTATGTATATCATTGTATCTCTGTTAGGAGAAATCTATATTTGTTATCTGGCAATGGACAGTTCTGCCAGTTAGGCATTAGTAAATTTGTATGATGTGGGATTATCTTTGTACACTGATATGCTTTTAATGGGTAAATTACTGCCACAATAGTAATTACTATTCTCGACCTGAATTGCCACGGCATTTTACCCGTGACAGGAAACTGAAGAGAAAGCAGATTACATGAGGTGGTAAGAATATTTATCTTCATGATAAGCCTGCTGTGATGGGTGGGCGAGATATACATGTAGCTGTAAAACCCTCGAAGAATGTTTTACATAGGAAAATCTTAAAGCTAGCCTGGAACAGATGTAATCCTGTTCAAATAAATATGTTTAAACCAACTGAAGGAAATATTTGTCTTTATTCATTATACTGTGTTATATGTTCTTAGTTAACGCTCATGCCATTGGTGATTTTATTAATGTCAAGGCATGTGGACATGAATGCATATAATAATAAAAATAATAATTATAAGAATAAATAGTATTTATATAGCACTTATTGTCTCATAGATTTGTACCCACAATGTGGCACATACAGAACGGAATTTTTGGGAAACCTTACCCTTGTACCTCTCCCCAAGACCCACTGTCTTTCTCCTTTGTACAAAATAACTAAAAGCTTGCCATAAGTCATGATATTTTAAATTGGCTTTTATTGATGAGAGAGTGAGAGATTTTCTCCAAGGACAGCTGTGAAATTTGGGAGGTATGCCCTTACATCTTTGACAGTTTAATCCATTGAACAAGTCTTCTGCTGCCACCTATATACCATGCCGGTTGATTTTTTTTTAACAGAGACACGTTCAAAACGGATTTAAGACTCCAGGGATACTATTGCATCTCTTCTGCTAGTAATTTATCCAGACACCTTTAAGTGAGAATATCACGATAAGTATATTCAAATGATGCTGGTTTACTAGGAGGTTACTTCCATTATGCTGTTAACGACTTAAGATTTGAATTACGATGTAGCCGACACATAGATGTGATAGGTGGGTGGGATATACATTGTAAACTAATGATTTACATAGGAAAACCTTACCGCTTGCTTTCAACAGATGTTTAAATAAATGTTTAAACCTAACTAAAGTAAATATGTATTTCCTTATTACTTTGCTATTTCTTCTAAGTTAACCACCATACCATGTGTGATCATATGCATGTTAAGGCATATGGAAATCTTACCCTACGACTCTTGTGTAAGTTGATGATCATCAGACAACTGATGCTGAACAGTTAAATAATATTATGAATGATAATCATAAATAGCATTTATAAAGAACTAATTCTCTGACAGAATCGCAGCACGTATATGCAAACACCGGTACCCACAGAGTTAAATATCCTTTAAACCTAATTCCTGTCCCTCTCCCCATGCCCCCCTTTCTTTCTTAGATGTTGATAACCAAGAGCTTGCCAGAAGAGATATAAATGATGCCGGATTCCGAGATTTTTTACGTTTAGTAGTGAGTGAATTCCACCGACTTCTTGAATGGCATTGGGTAATATTGGGGGGGGGGGGAGGGTTTCTAACTCATCAAACAAATATTTACATGTTTTGGACGCATAAAAGACATCCATTGCAGCAACTTGACATGAGAATATATCACAAACTCGTACTAGAAGACAAACCCAGTATATACAGGAAATAAGCTTTATTATAACTAGCCAAGGTCACAGCCTGGCATTGGTACAAGATTTCAATTACAAGATTTATATACAATTCCTTCTGCTCTGCAAAAAAAATGGCAAAACTGTGCACTGGTCACTATTACAACCATGCCTAAATGGATTTATTTATCAATACCATGCACAATTCAGGGCTGCATATATATATATATATATATATATATATATATATATATATATATATATATATATATATATATATTATCGATAACAAACTTTCACTGGTAGACCATTATTTTACATATGGATGTGTACAAAATATGACCATAGTCGTTCACGGCAAATGATAACCAATTTGTACATGTTATTTACATAAAGTAGCTCTAATCCTGACTGTGTACCTCTGAAGGTTCCCTGCATGCATATTCAACATTCATGTACAAATATCATACAATCCATTTTGACACTTGATTTCAACTATTAAAACTGGCTGCCATAAATATCTAAACTCCTCTAGAGAACTGCCGGGGCTAAAAGTTCATCATTATTATTTTCATATATAATACTATAATCTCATACATATTCATATTTTCATGTATATTTATGAATGTGTGAAGATTTTGCTACATGTTCTATTTTTATCAAAAATATTCAGGGAATTTATATTCTCCAAAATCTTATCTCCATAGTACATTATAATCTATCTGACCACAGTCTGTCTCGTTAACCCTTGTGTTTTAGTGTGACGTGACATTGTTATTATATATTGGCATCTGACAGTCTTTTGAGGCAGTGCACATGTCAGCTCTTTGCCATGACACAAACTACCATTCTCCCACCTAACTGATGAAACTAAAACCACCTTAGTTTCCAATCTCCCATACAAGTGGCCCTGCTGGAATCAGTTTTGATCACAACAGGAACATTTGCTGCATTCTATTATTTCCTGCTGTATGAAGAAAAGACCTCCGGCCAAAGAGGCTCAGGATTTTCCTGACAGCTAAGATTATAAATCTGTTTTATTGTTTATTTAAAAGATCCTTTGGTGTCAGACCAGCTGTTACGTCGATGAGAATCATATTGACTCGGACAGAGATAACACAATAAACTGGGGGTTTCTGGTGAAAGGACTATTTTACCCAAAAATGGCGCCACCACTCAGCTAATATAGAACCAAAATGAATGAATATGGATCATCAAACCAAAGAAAGTATATAATGAGAAAGCATATATTAATCCTTTATATATATATATATATATATATATATATATATATATATATATATATAAAGCCACCTGAAATTAATTAACAAAAGCAATCTGAAGGTACATTACAGCCCGCTGTAAGCCTCGTCTACATCAGTTATTTAATCCTACAAAACTTCACAATACACTCACTGCATATGCCTGATTGCTTGGAGTTTCTTGTGATGCAGGTTATAATAAAACAAAGTTATATGCCTGGTTAAACTGGATGGCTGACGATATATATATATATCACTTGATAACAACACTAGTTGGTAGGAAATCAGATATCAAATTAGCAGGGGCAAGCACTTGTTAAATTTCAAATGTAATATCATTGAAACTGAATAAGGAAATGTTTGATCTTGTAATAAGTTATATCAATTTTTTTATGATCAAGACCATTTTCACCATTTAAGTACCAAAGGAAAGGTGCATTTTCAATACATATATATTACTGATTGAACATGTATATGTATACTGACTTTCTAAAAGTGCAAGGGAGACAACGGGGGCTACCACTCATTATATGTGTTGATTTTTCGTCACATTGTGACAACTATAAGACAAACCCCAGAAATGTTGCACTTTGTGCATACCAGTATAACCTCTATGAAGCCACGTGACATTCATGTATATGACAGAACCTAATCAAAGAACAACACGCCACATAATTAATAACACCACATACATAATCATTGAAAGGTATCATGAATTCAAAGAGTGAAAATAAAACATTTGATTGATTAACTCCAGTAAGAGTAATGTCCCTTTTCACCTGATCAAACAATGTGTAATTATACATGGTCACATAATATCAAGCAATTTTTTACCAGAATAGCCAAGTGACCTCAAATATGACTATTATAGTCAAATACTCTGTGAACTTTGTTTGTTATGGCCAAATGATTACAAGATCAGGATTTCATTATCATACTTGACTAATACAGTCATACACTCAAGTGGTTATAGAATATTATGGTCAGACCATCATAAGATCTGGTCACATGATCCTACAACTATTATAGTCATATGTAGTCATATCTTGAGTGAGGCAATAGGATCAAATAATCACATGATAAGGTCATATGGTCATGCGCCACCGTTATAGTCTCACAATTAGGCGATACCTGAATTAAAATGGGGGAATGATCACATGATCAGGCCATTTGGTCACATGGCGCTGACTCATTATGTTCGCAAGATGGTTGATCAAACAGGATGCCCCACAATAGATCACCATGTGCTGATTAAGGGATATATTGCTATAATAATCATGTATGGTTTATATAACTTTAGTCTGAACCATGGTCATACCCCATCATATTACATTCATATAATTATTTATGATGTACAACTATACATGGTTGCAGTATTAAGGTAACAATGTAGGGCTATTTCACATTTTCCTCTGTATAATACCTGTGTTTAATTCAATGTTATACATGGACCCTAACAGACTGGAGGATCGGTATAATGTGCGAATCCGACTATATGGATCACATAAATACATTTATAATTCACAGACAATATGGATTCCAGCCCTGACTTTAAACTGTTGATACTCCTGAAAGTCTTGTAACCTCAAGAAACTTCCACCCATATTTACACCACACTCAGTCTTACGCCATAAAATCACTACATAAATATTTATGTTATTTTCAGAATATATATATATATATATATATATATATATATATATATATTTATTTATTTATTTATATATATATATATATATATATATATATATATATATATGTAAACACATTAGCTCTGTTGAACGTGTACATATTTCTATGCAATATTCAATCATTCACTCATACCAAAATAGTTGTGATGCTCTGTTGTGTTTTAGTGTTGTTTCGTTTTCCAGTGGATATAAAAATAGACATCTAACATGCATTCTTTCACAAAAGCGTAGGTAAGGCCACTTTCCTCTTTAATGACGCAAGAGTACCTAAACCACTGAAACTCATCTCCATTATCCTGTCCCCATTATGCGATTGACAGAATCTACATGTATGTAAAGCAAAAATTATAAAAGGCTGCGAGGGAAATTATTTGAAGGCTTAATATGACTTTGTTGTATACCATGGGATGATGTATACTTCATGGTATCATCAAGTATCCAAAGCATGACCCAAAAATATGTTTTAAAAAAACTTAAAAGTGGAATCCTAAGTACCCTGGATGGTGAAATGTTAGCCTTACTTTTGGTATCCCTGAGTGTCAACATCTTACATTGATACAGAGGGAAAATAACACATGGTTCAGAAACTTTTTAAGTCAACCACAGTAAATTGTTCAAGGGTTCATACCCTTCAAAAAGATCAACATTTCCAATTCATTTTCAAGACATTTTCATGGGTTGATCTACATAGATAGGGTTAGGGATTTCAATTTGAGTTTTGAAATGAAATATCAACCAGACGCAACTTCCTTAATACCCAACAGCTATGACCGCCTAGTTACACTTGCGCATGTCCCAGGGCAATTGTTCAGATTACTCTCATTGTCGCTCACCAGGTGCTGGGTCTGTCTAAAGTAGGTGCGAGTAACAGAGCAGTTGGGCAATTTGTGTAGGGTCCACCTGATCAAATGTAATATGACAGGTCCGGGCTGAAGGATGTCAACCTCAAACTAATTAAAGGGCCATTAATATGTAGCTCTATTTGTTTTGATAATATAGGATTTTAGCGTTTTCATCATGCACCAACATTTTTTTTTTCTGCAGAGAGAAAAATGGTACCAACAGATTGTGCTTTTTCATAGTTTGCCCAAGGAGTAGCTGGCATCTGCTAGATAACTATAGGCTCTTAGTTCCCAAATGAGATACATGAGGCGCCACTTTCGCGGCATTTTTTGATAAGTTAATGTCAGTCTCTGAAGCACATTTGCTGGAACTGTTAGTATTGGACAGGTATGTATATAAAAAACACCGCTTTATTTACAATGATAATATATAGAAGTAATAATGCGTCTGCCTGACCTGATAGTCGGATAATCCACGGAAAGCCGGATGTCAAGGAGAATTTTCGGAGAGAATTTTATGGCTCCTCTTTGCACTGATATTGTGATAGTTGAAAACAAGGGACCTATGGGTCACTGTGCTCAGCTGACGTTAACCTTGAAGGTAGAAATCTAAAATAATATAAAATGGAGATAAAGTGTAAGAGGAAGAGGTAATAAAGGCCATGGTTGGTTTATATGATTGGTTTGTATTGATGAGCAAGAAATTGTTGCAAATAATATTTTGTGACCTGACCATGTGTTTCCTGATGTTGAAACTGAAGCATATGAGCAGTTTGTGAACAAATGATCTGTACAATTACCATATCATTAGTTGGCTTTTCGATTAACTGTTGACATTTCAGTAGTTTACACATTTGTTCAATTGAATCTTTTTTTTGTATAATATATATTATTAAATGTTTTTTTATGAAATGTATACAGTTGAAATATAACTAATTAACAACATAAAAAATGGCAAACAAAGCCTGATCTCAAATTCTGCTGATGCAGGATAATAATGAACAAATGTTTGTAATAAATCCTCATTTTTTTATCACATCAATTTCTTTTTTAATTTAAGTTTATATTTCTATACATTTTCAATATAACATATATATCTGAATATAAAAGTTGATTCATAATTCTCAAATGCATCATCATAAATCTCAATCTTGTCAGATAACACCACATCATGCATACAAATGTTTATTTATTTTTTACCACAAAAATATATCTTTTAAATCTGCAAAACAATAAATATCTAAAAAAATACTTGATTTAAATTTCACAGTTTTTAATTGTGTCTTTATTTATCCATAATGTGCTTCATATTTTATCATAATTTAAGCATACTGATGGGTTCCATTATAACTGGTAAAATCATTTAAAAGAAAAATGATTTCTTCAAAAATGCTACATTACACAACATTGCATCTTCTGGATTACACCTTGAATTACTTTTTCAAGGAAAGTTTTTGCATATCAGAATGGAAACAGCATTACAATTAAGGAGATACAGTGAAAACAATAACAATACTGCATAACACTTGGTGGGTTGGGTTTGCCGGGGGGGGGGGGTGATTGGGGTGGTGATATGAGAATAACTGTACACCTGTCACAGCAGGGGATCTCCCCCAGTGACTGTAACAAATCAGAAACCCTGGCATAGCTGACTTCCAGTGACCTGGAGTGGGACCCTGCATCTGTAATCTGTAATCAAAGCAAATGACTACAATAGAGCCTCAAGAAAAAAATCAATAACTAGCTTAATTTTCAAGCTTTTACTTCCAAATTTAAGATTTAAACAAATTAAATATTTATGTTTACATGCTGTGAAAATTAAATCAATGGTACTTACAGGAAAAAAACGTGCCATGGTCAAAGTTGGGCAAAATTTAAGGTACTGATTTTATTTTTATGCTAATTACTTAAAAAATTTACAAAATTCAGATCTAATTTTGGGTAAACAATTGAATCTTAATTAAACATAGTTATATACTTGGGAAAATAGACTCTAGTTTCAAAATTTTCATGTTAAGTGAGTAAATATTTTTCCTGATTTTTTACAAAGTCCATTATGTTTGGGCCCATAACTTAAAGAATTTATACTTAACAGACTTAATTTCTGGCATGTACATAGGAACTATATAGAAGAATATTTATGTAAATATGAGGAAAAACAGATGAGTGGTTTTGATATTAGGCAGTCCTGAAGTGTGAAAATAGGATTTTAATAAAAAATTGAGGTTTTTCCTTAATTTTTGAAAGGAACGAAGTTGCAAAGACCCAGTTTTCGGCTTGGTAGGAGATCTTGGGGACATCTAACATTATGCTGAATTTTGGATTCCTAGTTCTTACGGTTTCAAAACGTGCCACATCTACGGACGGACGGACGGACGGACAGACGGACGGACGACGGACAATGGACCACGACTATAGCTCAGATGACTTATAGTCAGCTGAGCTAAAAAAAATTAAACCGTTTACAATATTATTCATATTATTTTCCCACTTTTAACAGACGGAATTAATTAATAATCTTGCGCATTTAATGCTAAATTTAAAACAATGTGGGCTCGTCGCTGTGTGAATATATGAGACAAAATAATTATTCAATCTGCGTCGCCAGTTAGATTTTAATTTTGACCGAAATAAGTGTAAAGTTAAATGTGTTTAACGATAATAATGAAAAATAATGAAGACAATAATAATAATAATAATAATAATAATGATAGGTTACCCTATTTGTATTTCTATTTGGAACCGTTACATTTTTAATATATATATATATATATATATATATATATATATATATTTCTGTGGTAAAATAATGAAAGACTGGGTGATGAATTCTCTTTGGGAATCCAGTGAAAAGGTTACATGAATCAGGTGCAACTTATTACCTTCAAATATCTTGATACACTCTGGCAAGTGTTTGTAAATTTCCATGGGATGTAGATATAAAGCGTGACTTCAGTTATCCATTGTTTTATCCATTATCACAAGAGCAATCCTTTATCATATTGACTCTTGTTAGAGCTGCCAACAATCATATCATATATTATATATACTGATATATTGATGTATTGATTTACCTGTATATCGTCCCAGTTCTGCTATCTACCTGGTAATTTATAATGTTTGATATTTGGTTTTTGTCACAAAACACACTAATAACTACCATGTACATGAAACTGAGATCTGCAAGGTCAAGGTTTCACAAATGTGACATTCACTTTATTTATGTATCAGCAAGGCCTTACTATGATAATTGAATACTGATTCCAGAGGACTCGTGAACTGTAGCTCTATGAATGTGCACAGGTATTGGTTTAGTGGACAAAACCTACTACCAGTAAGCTATGAGAGTGACTTTAGCCTTGAATTGATATACTTCAAGTAAAAACCATACATTTATAATTATTTATACATAAGATATCACAAGAGTGTCTTGAAGGATAGCCCTGAAACTTGATATGGCTGAAGATTTTGGATTATTTTGTTTGTTGTTGTTTAGGCCAAGCATAGATATAGATATACAAAGATATACCAAATTCAGATTTGGGTCAATGACGTGGAGAGTAACCTTGAACATATACATGTATAAGGCTTGTCAGCTGATTTTAATATATACAAAATCTCATTTTGCTCAAATGGCTACTTAGTGTTATGTTCTGAAATTTAGTATATGACCCAAGATCTAGGACTGCTTTTTCCACCCAACAAGTCCCGTTTTGCCAACTTCATGTTTTAATTTAACTTTATTCATTACATATTGACGATTTAAGGATCATGTCTTTTCATCAATCTTTGCGCCCAGCAGCTTTGGATACTTTTTCTGCCGGACCATACTTGGAGCGCCACCTGCAGTCTACAGAATTTATACTATCACGTTTCTCATGATCTGCTTTGTGCATCATTGTATAAATTAGTAAGCCCTTATACACTAGTATCTGATAGTTTATCTTTTGAACAAGTCTCATGGTGCCAAGTATACATCATTTCAGTTGATAACTAACTACATTACATAATAGAGCCATATTTCTAAGGGGTTAATGTCAAGCTTATGACTCTATGTATATCATTGTATCTCTGTTAGGAGAAATCTATATTTGTTATCTGGCAATGGACAGTTCTGCCAGTTAGGCATTAGTAAATTTGTATGATGTGGGATTATCTTTGTGCACTGATATGCTTTTAATGGGTAAATTACTGCCACAATAGTAATTACTATTCTCGACCTGAATTGCCACGGCATTTTACCCGTGACAGGGAACTGAAGAGAAAGCAGATTACATGAGGTGGTAAGAATATTTATCTTCATGATAAGCCTGCTGTGATGGGTGGGCGAGATATACATGTAGCTGTAAAACCCTCGAAGAATGTTTTACATAGGAAAATCTTAAAGCTAGGCTGGAACAGATGTAATCCTGTTCAAATAAATATGTTTAAACCAACTGAAGTAAATATTTGTCTTTATTCATTATACTGTGTTATATGTTCTTAGTTAACGCTCATGCCATTGGTGATTTTATTAATGTCAAGGCATATGGGCATGAATGCATATAATAATAAAAATAATAATTATAAGAATAAATAGTATTTATATAGCACTTATTGTCTCATAGATTTGTACCCACAATGTGGCACATACAGAACGGAATTTTTGGGAAACCTTACCCTTGTACCTCTCCCCAAGACCCACTGTCTTTCTCCTTTGTACAAAATAACTAAAAGCTTGCCATAAGTCATGATATTTTAAATTGGCTTTTATTGGTGAGAGAGTGAGAGATTTTCTCCAAGGGCAGCTGTGAAATTTGGGAGGTATGCCCTTACATCTTTGACAGTTTTATCCATTGAACAAGTCTTCTGCTGCCACCTATATACCATGCCGGTTGAGACACGTTCAAAACGGATTTAAGACTCCAGGGATACTATTGCATCTCTTCTGCTAGTAATTTATCCAGACACCTTTAAGTGAGAATATCACGATAAGTATATTCAAATGATGCTGGTTTACTAGGAGGTTACTTCCATTATGCTGTTAACGACTTAAGATTTGAATTACGATGTAGCCGACACATAGATGTGATAGGTGGGTGGGATATACATGTAGCTGCGCTGTAAACTAATGATTTACATAGGAAAACCTTACCGCTTGCTTTCAACAGATGTTTAAATAAATGTTTAAACCCAACTAAAGTAAATATGTATTTCCTTATTACTTTGCTATTTCTTCTAAGTTAACCACCATACCATGTGTGATCATATGCATGTTAAGGCATATGGAAATCTTACCCTACGACTCTTGTGTAAATTGATGATCATCAGACAACTGATGCTGAACAGTTAAATAATATTATGAATGATAATCATAAATAGCATTTATAAAGAACTAATTCTCTGACAGAATCGCAGCACGTATATGCAAACACCGGTACCCACAGAGTTAAATATCCTTTAAACCTAATTCCTGTCCCTCTCCCCATGCCCCCCTTTCTTTCTTAGATGTTGATAACCAAAAGCTTGCCAGAAGAGATATAAATGATGTCGGATTCCGAGATTTTTTACGTTTAGTAGAGAGTGAATTCCACCGACTTCTTGAATGGCATTTGGTATTATTGGGGGGGGGGGGTTCTAACTCATCAAACAAATATTTACATGTTTTGGACGCATAAAAGACATCCAGTGCAGCAACTTGACATGAGAATATATCACAAACTCGTACTAGAAGACAAACCCAGTATATACAGGAAATAAGCTTTATTATAACTAGCCAAGGTCACAGCCTGGCAATGGTACAAGATTTCAATTACAAGATTTATATACAATTCCTTCTGCTCTGCAAAAAAAAAAATGGCAAAACTGTGCACTGGTCACTATTACAAGCATGCCTAAATGGATTTATTTATCAATACCATGCACAATTCAGGGCTGCATATATATATATATATTATCGATAACAAACTTTCACTGGTAGACCATTATTTTACATATGGATGTGTACAAAATATGACCATAGTCGTTCACGGCAAATGATAACCAATTTGTACATGTTATTTACATAAAGTAGCTCTAATCCTGACTGTGTACCTCTGAAGGTTCCCTGCATGCATATTCAACATTCATGTACAAATGTCATACAATCCATTTTGACACTTGATTTCAACTATTAAAACTGGCTGCCATAAATATCTAAACTCCTCTAGAGAACTGCCGGGGCTAAAAGTTCATCATTATTATTTTCATATATAATACTATAATCTCATACATATTCATATTTTCATGTATATTTATGAATGTGTGAAGATTTTGCTACATGTTCTATTTTTATCAAAAATATTCAGGGAATTTATATTCTCCAAAATCTTATCTCCATAGTACATTATAATCTATCTGACCACAGTCTGTCTCGTTAACCCTTGTGTTTTAGTGTGACGTGACATTGTTATTATATATTGGCATCTGACAGTCTTTTGAGGCAGTGCACATGTCAGCTCTTTGCCATGACACAAACTACCATTCTCCCACCTAACTGATGAAACTAAAACCACCTTAGTTTCCAATCTCCCATACAAGTGGCCCTGCTGGAATCAGTTTTGATCAAAACAGGAACATTTGCTGCATTCTATTATTTCCTGCTGTATGAAGAAAAGACCTCCGGCCAAAGAGGCTCAGGATTTTCCTGACAGCTAAGATTATAAATCTGTTTTATTGTTTATTTAAAAGATCTTTTGGTGTCAGACCAGCTGCTACGTCGATGAGAATCATATTGACTCGGACCGAGATAACACAATAAACTGGGGGTTTCTGGTGAAAGGACTATTTTACCCAAAAATGGCGCCACCACTCAGCTAATATAGAACCAAAATGAATGAATATGGATCATCAAACCAAAGAAAGTATATAATGAGAAAGCATATATTAATCCTTTATATATATATATATATATATATATATATATATATATATATATATAAAGCCACCTGAAATTAATTAACAAAAGCAATCTGAAGGTACATTACAGCCCGCTGTAAGCCTCGTCTACATCAGTTATTTAATCCTACAAAACTTCACAATACACTCACTGCATATGCCTGATTGCTTGGAGTTTCTTGTGATGCAGGTTATAATAAAACAAAGTTATATGCCTGGTTAAACTGGATGGCTGACGATATATATATATATCACTTGATAACAACACTAGTTGGTAGGAAATCAGATATCAAATTAGCAGGGGCAAGCACTTGTTAAATTTCAAATGTAATATCATTGAAACTGAATAAGGAAATGTTTGATCTTGTAATAAGTTATATCAATTTTTTTATGATCAAGACCATTTTCACCATTTAAGTACCAAAGGAAAGGTGCATTTTCAATACATATATATTACTGATTGAACATGTATATGTATACTGACTTTCTAAAAGTGCAAGGGAGACAACGGGGGCTACCACTCATTATATGTGTTGATTTTTCGTCACATTGTGACAACTATAAGACAAACCCCAGAAATGTTGCACTTTGTGCATACCAGTATAACCTCTATGAAGCCACGTGACATTCATGTATATGACAGAACCTAATCAAAGAACAACACGCCACATAATTAATAACACCACATACATAATCATTGAAAGGTATCATGAATTCAAAGAGTGAAAATAAAACATTTGATTGATTAACTCCAGTAAGAGTAATGTCCCTTTTCACCTGATCAAACAATGTGTAATTATACATGGTCACATAATATCAAGCAATTTTTTACCAGAATAGCCAAGTGACCTCAAATATGACTATTATAGTCAAATACTCTGTGAACTTTGTTTGTTATGGCCAAATGATTACAAGATCAGGATTTCATTATCATACTTGACTAATACAGTCATACACTCAAGTGGTTATAGAATATTATGGTCAGACCATCATAAGATCTGGTCACATGATCCTACAACTATTATAGTCATATGTAGTCATATCTTGAGTGAGGCAATAGGATCAAATAATCACATGATAAGGTCATATGGTCATGCGCCACCGTTATAGTCTCACAATTAGGCGATACCTGAATTAAAATGGGGGAATGATCACATGATCAGGCCATTTGGTCACATGGCGCTGACTCATTATGTTCGCAAGATGGTTGATCAAACAGGATGCCCCACAATAGATCACCATGTGCTGATTAAGGGATATATTGCTATAATAATCATGTATGGTTTATATAACTTTAGTCTGAACCATGGTCATACCCCATCATATTACATTCATATAATTATTTATGATGTACAACTATACATGGTTGCAGTATTAAGGTAACAACGTAGGGCTATTTCACATTTTCCTCTGTATAATACCTGTGTTTAATTCAATGTTATACATGGACCCTAACAGACTGGAGGATCGGTATAATGTGCGAATCCGACTATATGGATCACATAAATACATTTATAATTCACAGACAATATGGATTCCAGCCCTGACTTTAAACTGTTGATACTCCTGAAAGTCTTGTAACCTCAAGAAACTTCCACCCATATTTACACCACACTCAGTCTTACGCCATAAAATCACTACATAAATATTTATGTTATTTTCAGAATATATATATATATATATATATATATATATTTATTTATTTATTTATATATATATATATATATATATATATATATATATGTAAACACATTAGCTCTGTTGAACGTGTACATATTTCTATGCAATATTCAATCATTCACTCATACCAAAATAGTTGTGATGCTCTGTTGTGTTTTAGTGTTGTTTCGTTTTCCAGTGGATATAAAAATAGACATCTAACATGCATTCTTTCACAAAAGCGTAGGTAAGGCCACTTTCCTCTTTAATGACGCAAGAGTACCTAAACCACTGAAACTCATCTCCATTATCCTGTCCCCATTATGCGATTGACAGAATCTACATGTATGTAAAGCAAAAATTATAAAAGGCTGCGAGGGAAATTATTTGAAGGCTTAATATGACTTTGTTGTATACCATGGGATGATGTATACTTCATGGTATCATCAAGTATCCAAAGCATGACCCAAAAATATGTTTTAAAAAAACTTAAAAGTGGAATCCTAAGTACCCTGGATGGTGAAATGTTAGCCTTACTTTTGGTATCCCTGAGTGTCAACATCTCACATTGATACAGAGGGAAAATAACACATGGTTCAGAAACTTTTTAAGTCAACCACAGTAAATTGTTCAAGGGTTCATACCCTTCAAAAAGATCAACATTTCCAATTCATTTTCAAGACATTTTCATGGGTTGATCTACATAGATAGGGTTAGGGATTTCAATTTGAGTTTTGAAATGAAATATCAACCAGACGCAACTTCCTTAATACCCAACAGCTATGACCGCCTAGTTACACTTGCGCATGTCCCAGGGCAATTGTTCAGATTACTCTCATTGTCGCTCACCAGGTGCTGGGTCTGTCTAAAGTAGGTGCGAGTAACAGAGCAGTTGGGCAATTTGTGTAGGGTCCACCTGATCAAATGTAATATGACAGGTCCGGGCTGAAGGATGTCAACCTCAAACTAATTAAAGGGCCATTAATATGTAGCTCTATTTTTTTTGATAATATAGGATTTTAGCGTTTTCATCATGCACCAACATTTTTTTTTTCTGCAGAGAGAAAAATGGTACCAACAGATTGTGCTTTTTCATAGTTTGCCCAAGGAGTAGCTGGCATCTGCTAGATAACTATAGGCTCTTAGTTCCCAAATGAGATACATGAGGCGCCACTTTCGCGGCATTTTTTGATAAGTTAATGTCAGTCTCTGAAGCACATTTGCTGGAACTGTTAGTATTGGACAGGTATGTATATAAAAAACACCGCTTTATTTACAATGATAATATATAGAAGTAATAATGCGTCTGCCTGACCTGATAGTCGGATAATCCACGGAAAGCCGGATGTCAAGGAGAATTTTCGGAGAGAATTTTATGGCTCCTCTTTGCACTGATATTGTGATAGTTGAAAACAAGGGACCTATGGGTCACTGTGCTCAGCTGACGTTAACCTTGAAGGTAGAAATCTAAAATAATATAAAATGGAGATAAAGTGTAAGAGGAAGAGGTAATAAAGGCCATGGTTGGTTTATATGATTGGTTTGTATTGATGAGCAAGAAATTGTTGCAAATAATATTTTGTGACCTGACCATGTGTTTCCTAATGTTGAAACTGAAGCATATGAGCAGTTTGTGAACAAATGATCTGTACAATTACCATATCATTAGTTGGCTTTTCGATTAACTGTTGACATTTCAGTAGTTTACACATTTGTTCAATTGAATCTTTTTTTTGTATAATATATATTATTAAATGTTTTTTTATGAAATGTATACAGTTGAAATATAACTAATTAACAACATAAAAAATGGCAAACAAAGCCTGATCTCAAATTCTGCTGATGCAGGATAATAATGAACAAATGTTTGTAATAAATCCTCATTTTTTTATCACATCAATTTCTTTTTTAATTTAAGTTTATATTTCTATACATTTTCAATATAACATATATATCTGAATATAAAAGTTGATTCATAATTCTCAAATGCATCATCATAAATCTCAATCTTGTCAGATAACACCACATCATGCATACAAATGTTTATTTATTTTTTACCACAAAAATATATCTTTTAAATCTGCAAAACAATAAATATCTAAAAAAATACTTGATTTAAATTTCACAGTTTTTAATTGTGTCTTTATTTATCCATAATGTGCTTCATATTTTATCATAATTTAAGCATACTGATGGGTTCCATTATAACTGGTAAAATCATTTAAAAGAAAAATGATTTCTTCAAAAATGCTACATTACACAACATTGCATCTTCTGGATTACACCTTGAATTACTTTTTCAAGGAAAGTTTTTGCATATCAGAATGGAAACAGCATTACAATTAAGGAGATACAGTGAAAACAATAACAATACTGCATAACACTTGGTGGGTTGGGTTTGCCGGGGGGGGGGTGATTGGGGTGGTGATATGAGAATAACTGTACACCTGTCACAGCAGGGGATCTCCCCCAGTGACTGTAACAAATCAGAAACCCTGGCATAGCTGACTTCCAGTGACCTGGAGTGGGACCCTGCATCTGTAATCTGTAATCAAAGCAAATGACTACAATAGAGCCTCAAGAAAAAATCAATAACTAGCTTAATTTTCAAGCTTTTACTTCCAAATTTAAGATTTAAACAAATTAAATATTTATGTTTACATGCTGTGAAAATTAAATCAATGGTACTTACAGGAAAAAAACGTGCCATGGTCAAAGTTGGGCAAAATTTAAGGTACTGATTTTATTTTTATGCTAATTACTTAAAAAATTTACAAAATTCAGATCTAATTTTGGGTAAACAATTGAATCTTAACTAAACATAGTTATATACCTGGGAAAATAGACTCTAGTTTCAAAATTTTCATGTTAAGTGAGTAAATATTTTTCCTGATTTTTTACAAAGTCCATTATGTTTGGGCCCATAACTTAAAGAATTTATACTTAACAGACTTAATTTCTGGCATGTACATAGGAACTATATAGAAGAATATTTATGTAAATATGAGGAAAAACAGATGAGTGGTTTTGATATTAGGCAGTCCTGAAGTGTGAAAATAGGATTTTAATAAAAAATTGAGGTTTTTCCTTAATTTTTGAAAGGAACGAAGTTGCAAAGACCCAGTTTTCGGCTTGGTAGGAGATCTTGGGGACATCTAACATTATGCTGAATTTTGGATTCCTAGTTCTTACGGTTTCAAAACGTGCCACATCTACGGACGGACGGACGGACGGACAGACGGACGGACGACGGACAATGGACCACGACTATAGCTCAGATGACTTATAGTCAGCTGAGCTAAAAAAAATTAAACCGTTTACAATATTATTCATATTATTTTCCCACTTTTAACAGACGGAATTAATTAATAATCTTGCGCATTTAATGCTAAATTTAAAACAATGTGGGCTCGTCGCTGTGTGAATATATGAGACAAAATAATTATTCAATCTGCGTCGCCAGTTAGATTTTAATTTTGACCGAAATAAGTGTAAAGTTAAATGTGTTTAACGATAATAATGAAAAATAATGAAGACAATAATAATAATAATAATAATAATAATGATAGGTTACCCTATTTGTATTTCTATTTGGAACCGTTACATTTTTAATATATATATATTTATATATATATATATATTTCTGTGGTAAAATAATGAAAGACTGGGTGATGAATTCTCTTTGGGAATCCAGTGAAAAGGTTACATGAATCAGGTGCAACTTATTACCTTCAAATATCTTGATACACTCTGGCAAGTGTTTGTAAATTTCCATGGGATGTAGATATAAAGCGTGACTTCAGTTATCCATTGTTTTATCCATTATCACAAGAGCAATCCTTTATCATATTGACTCTTGTTAGAGCTGCCAACAATCATATCATATATTATATATACTGATATATTGATGTATTGATTTACCTGTATATCGTCCCAGTTCTGCTATCTACCTGGTAATTTATAATGTTTGATATTTGGTTTTTGTCACAAAACACACTAATAACTACCATGTACATGAAACTGAGATCTGCAAGGTCAAGGTTTCACAAATGTGACATTCACTTTATTTATGTATCAGCAAGGCCTTACTATGATAATTGAATACTGATTCCAGAGGACTCGTGAACTGTAGCTCTATGAATGTGCACAGGTATTGGTTTAGTGGACAAAACCTACTACCAGTAAGCTATGAGAGTGACTTTAGCCTTGAATTGATATACTTCAAGTAAAAACCATACATTTATAATTATTTATACATAAGATATCACAAGAGTGTCTTGAAGGATAGCCCTGAAACTTGATATGGCTGAAGATTTTGGATTATTTTGTTTGTTGTTGTTTAGGCCAAGCATAGATATAGATATACAAAGATATACCAAATTCAGATTTGGGTCAATGACGTGGAGAGTAACCTTGAACATATACATGTATAAGGCTTGTCAGCTGATTTTAATATATAAAAAATCTCATTTTGCTCAAATGGCTACTTAGTGTTATGTTCTGAAATTTAGTATATGACCCAAGATCTAGGACTGCTTTTTCCACCCAACAAGTCCCGTTTTGCCAACTTCATGTTTTAATTTAACTTTATTCATTACATATTGACGATTTAAGGATCATGTCTTTTCATCAATCTTTGCGCCCAGCAGCTTTGGATGCTTTTTCTGCCGGACCATACTTGGAGCGCCACCTGCAGTCTACAGAATTTAAACTATCACGTTTCTCATGATCTGCTTTGTGCATCATTGTATAAATTAGTAAGCCCTTATACACTAGTATCTGATAGTTTATCTTTTGAACAAGTCTCATGGTGCCAAGTATACATCATTTCAGTTGATAACTAACTACATTAAATAATAGAGCCATATTTCTAAGGGGTTAATGTCAAGCTTATGACTCTATGTATATCATTGTATCTCTGTTGGGAGAAATCCATATTTGTTATCTGGCAATGGACAGTTCTGCCAGTTAGGCATTAGTAAATTTGTATGATGTGGGATTATCTTTGTGCACTGATATGCTTTTAATGGGTAAATTACTGCCACAATAGTAATTACTATTGTCGACCTGAATTGCCACGGCATTTTACCCGTGACAGGGAACTGAAGAGAAAGCAGATTACATGAGGTGGTAAGAATATTTATCTTCATGATAAGCCTGCTGTGATGGGTGGGCGAGATATACATGTAGCTGTAAAACCCTCGAAGAATGTTTTACATAGGAAAATCTTAAAGCTAGGCTGGAACAGATGTTATCCTGTTCAAATAAATATGTTTAAACCAACTGAAGTAAATATTTGTCTTTATTCATTATACTGTGTTATATGTTCTTAGTTAACGCTCATGCCATTGGTGATATTATTAATGTCAAGGCATATGGGCATGAATGCATATAATAATAAAAATAATAATTATAAGAATAAATAGTATTTATATAGCACTTATTGTCTCATAGATTTGTACCCACAATGTGGCACATACAGAACGGAATTTATGGGAAACCTTACCCTTGTACCTCTCCCCAAGACCCACTGTCTTTCTCCTTTGTACAAAATAACTAAAAGCTTGCCATAAGTCATGATATTTTAAATTGGCTTTTATTGGTGAGAGAGTGAGAGATTTTCTCCAAGGGCAGCTGTGAAATTTGGGAGGTATGCCCTTACATCTTTGACAGTTTTATCCATTGAACAAGTCTTCTGCTGCCACCTATATACCATGCCGGTTGAGACACGTTCAAAACGGATTTAAGACTCCAGGGATACTATTGCATCTCTTCTGCTAGTAATTTATCCAGACACCTTTAAGTGAGAATATCACGATAAGTATATTCAAATGATGCTGGTTTACTAGGAGGTTACTTCCATTATGCTGTTAACGACTTTAGATTTGAATTACGATGTAGCCGACACATAGATGTGATAGGTGGGTGGGATATACATGTAGCTGCGCTGTAAACTAATGATTTACATAGTAAAACCTTACCGCTTGCTTTCAACAGATGTTAAAATAAATGTTTAAACTCAACTAAAGTAAATTTGTATTTCCTTATTACTTTGCTATTTCTTCTAAGTTAACCACCATACCATGTGTGATCATATGCATGTTAAGGCATATGGAAATCTTACCCTACGACTCTTGTGTAAGTTGATGATCATCAGACAACTGATGCTGAACAATTAAATAATATTATGAATGATAATCATGAATAGCATTTATAAAGAACTAATTCTCTGACAGAATCGCAGCACGTATATGCAAACACCGGTACCCACAGATAAATATCCTTTAAACCTAATTCCTGTCCCTCTCCCCATGCCCCCTTTCTTTCTTAGATGTTGATAACCAAAAGCTTGCCAGAAGAGATATAAATGATGTCGGATTCCGAGATTTTTTACGTTTAGTAGAGAGTGAATTCCACCGACTTCTTGAATGGCATTTGGTATTATTGGAGGGAGGGGTTCTAACTCATCAAACAAATGTTTACATGTTTTGGACGCATAAAAGACATCCAGTGCAGCAACTTGACATGAGAATATATCACAAACTTGTACTAGAAGACCAACCCAGTATATACAGGAAATAAGCTTTATTATAACTAGCCAAGGTCACAGCCTGGCATTGGTACAAGATTTCAATTACAAGATTTATATACAATTCCTTCTGCTCTGCAAAAAAAAAAAATGGCAAAACTGTGCACTGGTCACTATTACAAGCATGCCTAAATGGATTTATTTATCAATACCATGCACAATTCAGGGCTGCATATATATATATATATATTATCGATAACAAACTTTCACTGGTAGACCATTATTTTACATATGGATGTGTACAAAATATGACCATAGTCGTTCACGGCAAATGATAACCAATTTGTACATGTTATTTACATAAAGTAGCTCTAATCCTGACTGTGTACCTCTGAAGGTTCCCTGCATGCATATTCAACATTCATGTACAAATATCATACAATCCATTTTGACACTTGATTTAAACTATTAAAACTGGCTGCCATGAATATCTAAACTCCTCTCCAGAACTGCCGGGACTAAAAGTTCATCATTATTATTATTATCATGTATAATACTATAATCTCATACATATTCATATTTTCATGTATATTGATGAATGTGTGAAGATTTTGCTACATGTTCTATTTTTATCAAAAATATTCAGAGAATTTATATTCTCCAAAATCTTATCTCCATTGTAACATTATAATCTATCTGACCACAGTCTGTCTTGTTAACCCTTGTGTTTTAGTGTGACGTGACATTGTTATTATATATTGGCATCTGACAGTCTTCTGAGGCAGTGCACATGTCAGCTCTTTGCCATGACACAAACTACCATTCTCCCACCTAACTGATGAAACTAAAACCACCTTAGTTTCCAATCTCCCATACAAGAGGCCCTGCTGGAATCAGTTTTGATCACAACAGGAACAGTTGCTGCATTCTATTATTTCCTGCTGTATGAAGAAAAGACCTCCGGCCAAAGAGGCTCAGCATTTTCCTGACAGCTAAGATTATAAATCTGTTTTTATTGTTTATTTAAAAGATCCTTTGGTGTCAGACCAGCTGCTACGTCGATGAGAATCATATTGACTCGGACAGAGATAACACAATAAACTGGGGGTTTCTGGTGAAAGGACTATTTTACCCAAAAATGGCTGCCACCACTCAGCTAATATAGAACCAAAATGAATGAATATGGATCATCAAACCAAAGAAAGTATATAATGAGAAAGCATATATTAATATATATATATATAAAGCTACCTGAAATTAATTTACAAAATCAATCTGAAGGTACATTACAGCCCGCTGTAAGCCTCGTCTACATCAGTTATTTAATCCTAAAAAAACTTCACAATACACTCACTACATATGCCTGATTGCTTGGAGTTTCTTGAGATGCAGGTTATAATAAAACAAAGGTATATGCCTGACATTCATGTATATGACAGAACCTAATCAAAGAACAACACGCCACATAATTAATAACACCACATTGATACATAATCATTGAAAGGTATCATGAATTCAAAGAGTGAAAATAAAACATTTGATTGATTAACTCCAGTAAGAGTAATGTCCCTTTTCACCTGATCAAACAATGTGTAATTATACATGGTCACATAATATCAAGCAATTTTTCACAAGAATAGCCATGTGACCTCAAATATGACTATTATAGTCAAATACTCTGTGAACTTTGTTTGTTATGGCCAAATGATCATAAGATCAGGATTTAATGATCATACTTGACTAATACAGTCATACACTCAAGTGGTTATAGAATATTATGGTCAGACCATCATAAGATCTGGTCACATGATCGTACAACTATTATAGTCATATATAGTCATATCTTGAGTGAAGCAATAGGATCAAATAATCACATGATAAGGTCATATGGTCATGCGCCACCGTTATAGTCTCACAATTAGGTGATACCTGAATTAACATGGGGGAATGATCACATGATCAGGCCATTTGGTCACATGGCGCTGACTCATTATGTTCGCAAGATGGTTGATCAAACAGGATGCCCCACAATAGATCACCATGTGCTGATTAAGGGATATATTGCTATAATAATTATGTATGGTTAATTTAACTATAGTCTGAACCATGGTCATACCCCGTCATATTACATTCATATAATTATTTATGATGTACAACTATACATTGTTGCAGTATTAAGGTTACAATGTAGGGCTATTTCACATTTTGCTCTGTATAATACCTGTGTTTAATTCAATGTTATACATGGACCCTAACAGACTGGAGGATCGGTAAAATGTGCGAATCCGACTATACGGATCACATAAATACATTGATAATTCACAGACAATATGGATTCCAGCCCTGACTGTAAACTGTTGATACTCCTGAAAGTCTTGTCACCTCATGAAACTTCCACCCATATTTACACCACACTCAGTCTTACGCCATAAAATCTCTACATAAATATTTATGTTATTTTCAGAATATATATATATATATTTTTTATTTATTTATTTATATATATATATATATATATATATATATATATATATATATATATATATATAGGCTATGTAAACACATTAGCTCTGTTGAACGTGTACATATTTCTATGCAATATTCAATCATTCACTCATACCAAAATAGTTGTGATGCTCTGTTGTGTTTTAGTGTTGTTTCGTTTTCCAGTGCATATAAAAATAGACATCTAACATGCATTCTTTCACAAAAGCGTAGGCAAGGCCACTTTCCCCTTTAATGACTCAAGAGTACCTAAACCACTGAAACTCATCTCCATTATCCTGTCCCCATTATGCGATTGACAGAATCTACATGTATGTAAAGCACAAATTATGAAAGGCTGCGAGGGAAATTATTTGAAGACTTAATATGACTTTGTTGTATACCATGGGATGATGTATACTTCATGGTATCATTAAGAATCCAAAGCATGACCCAAAAATATGTATTAAAAAAAAAACTTAAAAGTGGAATCCTAAGTACCCTGGATGGTGAAATGTTAGCCTTACTTTTGGTAGCCCGGAGTGTCAACATCTCACATTGATACAGAGGGAAAATAACACATGGTTCAGAAACTTTTTAAGTCAACCACAGTAAATTGTTCAAGGGTTCATACGCTTCCAAAAGATCAACATTTCCAATTCATTTTCAAGACATTTTCATGGGTTGATCTACATAGATAGGGTTAGGGATTTCAATTTGAGTTTTGAAATGAAATATCTACCAGACGCAATTTCCTTAATACCCATAGCTATGACCGCCTAGTTACACTTACGCATGTTCCAGGGATATTGTTCAGATTACTCTCATTGTCGCTCACCAGGTGCCGGGTCTGTCTAAAGTAGGTGTGAGTAAGAGAGCAGTTGGGCAATTTGTGTAGGGTCCACCGGATCAATTGTAATATGACATGTCCGGGCTGAAGGGTGTCAACTTCAAACTAATTAAAGGGCCATTAATATGTGGCTCATTTTTTTTAGGATTTTAGCGTTTTCAAAATGCACCAACATTTTTTTTTCTGCAGAGAGAAAAATGGTACCAACAGATTGTGCTTTTTCACAGTTTGCAAAAGGAGTAGCTGGCATCTGCTAGATAAATATAGGCTCTCAGTTCCCAAATGAGAAACATGAGGTGCCACTTTCGCGGCATTTTTTGATAAGTTAATGTTAGTCTCTCAAGCACATTTGCTGGAACTAAAAAACACCGCTTTATTTACAATGATAACATATAGAAGTAATAATGCGTCTGCCTGACCTAATAGTCGGAGAATCCACGGAAAGCCTGATGTCAAGGAGAATTTTCGGAGAGAATTTTATGGCTCATTTATGCACTGATACTGTGATAGTTGAAAAAAAAAAACATTAAACCGTTTACAATATTTTTCATATTATTTTTCCACTTTTAATAGACGGAATTAATTAATAATCTTGCGAATTTATACCTAAATTTAAAACAATGTGGGCTCGTCGCTGTGTGAATATATGAGACAAAATAATTATTCAATCTGCGTCGCCAGTTAGATTTTTAATTTGACCGAGATAAGTGTAAAGTTTAATGTGTTTAACGATAATAAGGTAAAATAATGAAGACAATAATAACAATAATAATAATAATAAAAGGTTACCCTATTTGTATTTCTATTTGGAACCGTTACATTTTCAATATATATATATATATATATCTATATATATATATATTTCTGTGGTAAAATAATGAAAGACTGGGTGATGAATTCTCTTTGGGAATCCAGTGAAAAGGTTACATGAATCAGCTGCAACTTATTACCTTCAAATATCTTGATACACTC
Source organism: Sipunculus nudus (assembly GCA_026874595.1). Classification (NCBI taxonomy): domain Eukaryota; kingdom Metazoa; phylum Annelida; class Sipuncula; order Golfingiida; family Sipunculidae; genus Sipunculus; species Sipunculus nudus. The sequence goes on along the minus strand of CM049322.1, from coordinate 50,032,381 downwards.
TGGCAAGCGTTTGTAAATTTCCATGGGATGTAGATATAAAGCGTGACTTCAGTTATCCATTGTTTTATCCATTATCACAAGAGCAATACTTTATCATATTGACCCTTGTCAGAGCTGCCAACAATCATATCATATATTATATATACTGATATATTGATGTGTTGAGTTACCTGTATATCGTCCCAATTCTGCTATCTATCTGGTAATTTATAATGTTTGATATTTGTTTTTTGTGACAAAATACACAAATAATTACCATGAACATGAAATTGAGATCTGCAAGGTCAAGGTTTCACAAATGTGACATTCACTTTATTTATTATCAGCAAGGCCTGACTATGATCAGTGAATACTGATTCCTGAGGACTCATAAACTGTAGCGCTATGAATGTGCACAGGTATTGGTTTAGTGGACAAAACCTACTACCAGTAAGCTATGAGAGTGACTTTAGCCTTGAATTGATATGGTTCAAGTGAAAACAATACATTTATGATTATTTATTCATAAGATATCAAAAGAGTGTCTTGAAGGATAGCCCTGAAATTTGATATTGCTGAAGATTTTGGATTATTTTGTTTGTTGTTGTTTAGGCCAAGCATAGATATAGATATACAAAGATATACCAAATTCAGATTTGGGTCAATGACGTGGAGAGTAACCTTGAACATATACATGTATAAGGCTTGTCAGCTGATTTTAATATATACAAAATCTCATTTTGCTCAAATGGCTACTTAGTGTTATGTTCTGAAATTTAGTATATGACCCAAGATCTAGGACTGCTTTTTCCACCCAACAAGTCCCGTTTTGCCAACTTCATGTTTTAATTTAACTTTATTCATTACATATTGACGATTTAAGGATCATGTCTTTTCATCAATCTTTGCGCCCAGCAGCTTTGGATGCTTTTTCTGCCGGACCATACTTGGAGCGCCACCTGCAGTCTACAGAATTTAAACTATCACGTTTCTCATGATCTGCTTTGTGCATCATTGTATAAATTAGTAAGCCCTTATACACTAGTATCTGATAGTTTATCTTTTGAACAAGTCTCATGGTGCCACGTATACATCATTTCAGTTGATACCTAACTACATTACATAATAGAGCCATATTTCTAAGGGGTTAATGTCAAGCTTATGACTCTATGTATATCATTGTATCTCTGTTGGGAGAAATCTATATTTGTTATCTGGCAATGGACAGTTCTGCCAGTTAGGCATTAGTAAATTTGTATGATGTTGGATTATCTTTGTGCACCGATATGCTTTTAATGGGTAAATTACTGCCACAATAGTAATTACTGTTCTCGACCTGAATTGCCACGGCATTTTACCCGTGACAGGGAACTGAAGAGAAAGCAGATTACAGGAGGTGGTAAGAATATTTATCTTCATGATAAGTCTGCTGTGATGGGTGGGCGAGATATACATGTAGCTGTAAAACCCTCGAAGAATGTTTTACATAGGAAAATCTTAAAGCTAGCCTGGAACAGATGTAACCCTGTTCAAAAAAATATGTTTAAACCAACTGAAGGAAATATTTGTCTTTATTCATTATACTGTGTTATATGTTCTTAGTTAACGCTCATGCCATTGGTGATATTATTGTCAAGGCATATGGGCATGAATGCATATAATAATAAAAATAATAATTATAAGAATAAATAGTATTTATATAGCACTTATTGTCTCATAGATTTGTACCCACAATGTGGCACATACAGAACGGAATTTTTGGGAAAACCTTACCCTTGTACCTCTCCCCAAGACCCACTGTCTTTCTCCTTTGTACAAAATAACTAAAAGCTTGCCATAAGTCATGATATTTTAAATTGGCTTTTATTGATGAGAGAGTGAGAGATTTTCTCCATAGCAGCTGTGAAATTTGGGAGGTATGCCCTTACATCTTTGACAGTTTTATCCATTGAACAAGTCTTCTGCTGCCACCTATATACCATGCCGGTTGATATTTTTCTTAACAGAGACACGTTCAAAACGGATTTAAGACTCCAGGGATACTATTGCATCTCTTCTGCTAGTAATTTATCCAGACACCTTTAAGTGAGAATATCACGATAAGTATATTTAAATGATGCTGGTTTACTAGGAGGTTACTTCCATTATGCTGTTAACGACTTAAGATTTGAATTACGATGTAGCCGACACATAGATGTGATAGGTGGGTGGGATATACATGTAGCTGCGCTGTAAACTAATGATTTACATAGGAAAACCTTACCGCTTGCTTTCAACAGATGTTTAAATAAATGTTTAAACCCAACTAAAGTAAATATGTATTTCCTTATTACTTTGCTATTTCTTCTAAGTTAACCACCATACCATGTGTGATCATATGCATGTTAAGGCATATGGAAATCTTACCCTACGACTCTTGTGTAAATTGATGATCATCAGACAACTGATGCTGAACAGTTAAATAATATTATGAATGATAATCATAAATAGCATTTATAAAGAACTAATTCTCTGACAGAATCGCAGCACGTATATGCAAACACCGGTACCCACAGAGTTAAATATCCTTTAAACCTAATTCCTGTCCCTCTCCCCATGCTACCCTTTCTTTCGTAGATGTTGATAACCAAAAGCTTGCCAGAAGAGATATAAATGATGTCGGATTCCGAGATTTTTTACGTTTAGTAGAGAGTGAATTTCACCGACTTCTTGAATGGCATTTGGTATTATTGGGGGGGGGGGGGGTTCTAACTCATCAAACAAATATTTACATGTTTTGGACGCATAAAAGACATCCAGTGCAGCAACTTGACATGAGAATATATCACAAACTCGTACTAGAAGACAAACCCAGTATATACAGGAAATAACCTTTATTATAACTAGCCAAGGTCACAGCCTGGCAATGGTACAAAATTTCAATTACAAGATTTATATACAATTCCTTCCGCTCTGCAAAAAAAAAAATGGCAAAACTGTGCACTGGTCACTATTACAAGCATGCCTAAATGGATTTATTTATCAATACCATGCACAATTCAGGGCTGCATATATATATATATATATATATATATATATATATATATTATCGATAACAAACTTTCACTGGTAGACCATTATTTTACATATGGATGTGTACAAAATATGACCATAGTCGTTCACGGCAAATGATAACCAATTTGTACATGTTATTTACATAAAGTAGCTCTAATCCTGACTGTGTACCTCTGAAGGTTCCCTGCATGCATATTCAACATTCATGTACAAATATCATACAATCCATTTTGACACTTGATTTAAACTATTAAAACTGGCTGCCATAAATATCTAAACTCCTCTCCAGAACTGCCGGGACTAAAAGTTCATCATTATTATTATTATCATATATAATACTTTAATCTCATACATATTCATATTTTCATGTATATTTATGAATGTGTGAAGATTTTGCTACATGTTCTATTTTTATCAAAAATATTCAGAGAATTTATATTCTCCAAAATCTTATCTCTATTGTAACATTATAATCTATCTGACCACAGTCTGTCTTGTTAACCCTTGTGTTTTAGTGTGACGTGACATTGTTATTATATATTGGCATCTGACAGTCTTCTGAGGCAGTGCACATGTCAGCTCTTTGCCATGACACAAACTACCATTCTCCCACCTAACTGATGAAACTAAAACCTTCTTAGTTTCCAATCTCCCATACAAGAGGCCCTGCTGGAATCAGTTTTGATCACAACAGGAACAGTTGCTGCATTCTATTATTTCCTGCTGTATGAAGAAAAGACCTCCGGCCAAAGAGGCTCAGCATTTTCCTGACAGCTAAGATTATAAATCTGTTTTATTGTTTATTTAAAAGATCTTTTGGTGTCAGACCAGCTGCTACGTCGATGAGAATCATATTGACTCGGACAGAGATAACACAATAAACTGGGGGTTTCTGGTGAAAGGACTATTTTACCCCAAAATGGCTGCCACCACTCAGCTAATATAGAACCAAAATGAATGAATATGGATCATCAAACCAAAGAAAGTATATAATGAGAAAGCATATATTAATCATTTATATATATATATATATATATATATATATATATATATATATATATATATATATATATATATATATATAAAGCCACCTGAAATTAATTAACAAAAGCAATCTGAAGGAACATTACAGCCCGCTGTAAGCCTCGTCTACATCCGTTATTTAATCCTAAAAAACTTCACAATACACTCACTACATATGCCTGATTGCTTAGAGTTTCTTGAGATGCAGGTTATAATAAAACAAAGTTATATGCCTGGCTAAACTGGATGGCTGACGATATATATATATAACTTGATAACAACACTAGTTGGTAGGAAATCAGATATCAAATTAGCAGGGGCAAGCACTTGTTTAAATTTCAAATGTAATATCATTGAAACTGAATAAGGAAATGTTTGATCTTGTGATAAGTTATATCAATTTTTTTATGATCAAGACCATTTTCACCAGGCGATACTTGAATTATATGGGGGAATGATCACATGATCAGGTCATTTGATCACATGACGCTGACTCTTTCTGTTCGCAAGATGGTTGATCAAACAGGATGCCCCACAATAGATCACCATGTGCTGATTAAGGGATATATTGCTATAATAATCATGTATGGTTTATATAACTACAGTCTGAACCATGGCCAAACCCTGTCATATTTTATTCATATAATTATATTGGATGTACAACTATACATAGTTGCAGTATTAAGGTAACAATATAGGGCTATTTCATATTTTGCTCTGTATAATACCTGTGTTTTATTCAATGTTATACATGGACCCTAACAGACTGGAGGATCGGTATAATGTGCGAATCCGACTATACAGATCACATAAATACATTTATAATTCATAGACAATATGGACTCCAGCCCTGACTGTAAACTGTTGATACTCCTGAAAGTCTTGTAACCTCAAGAAACTTTCACCCATATATACACCACACTCAGTCTTACGCCATAAATATTTATGTTATTTTCATAATATATATATATATATATATATATATATACACATGTTAACACATTAGTTCTGTTGAACGTGTGCATATTTCTATGCAGTATTCAATCATTCACTCATACCAAAATAGTTGTGATGCTCTGTTGTGTTTTAGTGGTTTATCATTTTCCATTGGATATAAAATAGACATGTATCATGCATTCTTTTACAAAAGCGTAGGTAAGGCCACTTGTCCCTTTATTGACTCAAGAGTACCTAAACCATTGAAACTCATTTCCTTATCCTGTCCCTATCATGCGATTATCTGAAGGTTTTGGTGTATATCATGGGATGATGTATACTTCACGGTATCAACAAGTATCCAAAGCATGACCCAAAAACGTATTAAAAACACTTAAAAGTGGAATCCTAAGTACTCAGGGTGGTGATATGTTAGCCTTACTTTTTGTAGCCCAGAGTGTCAACATCTCACATTGATACAGAGGGAAAATAACACAGGGTTCAGAAAATTTTTAAGTCAACCACAGTATATTGTTTCAGGGTTCATACCCTTCCAAGAGATCAACATTTCCAATTCATTTTCAACTTGAAGACATTTTCACGGGTTGATCTACATAGATAGGGTTAGGGATTTCAATTTGAGGTTTGAAATGAAATATTAACCAGACGCAACTTCCTTAATACCCAACAGCTATGACGCCTAGTTAAACTTACGCATGTTCCAGGGCAATTGTTCAGATTACTCTCATTGTCGCTCACCAACTGCCGTGTCTGTCTAAAGTAGGTGCGAGTAACAGAGCAGTTGGGCAATTTGTGTAGGGTCCACCGGATCAAATGTAATATGACAGGTCCGGGCTGAAGAGTCAACCTCAAACTAATTAAAGGGCCATTAATATGTGGCTCTATTTTTTTGATAATATAGGATTTTAGCGTTTTCATCATGCACCAACATTTTTTTTTCTGCAGAGAGAAAAATGGTACCAACAGATTGTGCTTTTTCACCATTGCCCCAAGGAGAAGCTGGCATCTGCTAGATAACTATAGGCTCTTAGTTCCCAAATGAGATACATGAGGCGCCACTTTCGCGGCATTTTTTGATAAGTTAATGTCAGTCTCTCAAGCACATTTGTTGGAACTGTTAGAATTGGACAGATATGTATATGAAAAACACCGCTTTATTTACAATGATAACATATAGAAGTAATAATGCGTCTGCCTGAATTTATAGTCGGAGAATCCACGGGAGAATTTTCGGAGAGATTTTTATGGCTCATTTATGCACTGATACTGTGATTGTTGAAAAAAAAAAAATTAAACCGTTTACAATATTATTCATATTATTTTTCCATTTTTAATAGACGGAATTAATAAATAATCTTGCGCATTTATAGCTAAATTTAAAACAATATGGGCCCCTCGCTGTGTGAATATATGAGACTAAATAATTATTCAATCTGCGTCGCCAGTTAGATTTTTAATTTGACCGAGATAAGTGTAAAGTTAAATGTGTTTAACGGTCAAAAGGAAAAATAATGAAGATAATAATAATAATGAAGATAATAATAATAATAATTATTATAATAATAATAATAGGTTACCCTATTTGTATTTCTATTTGGAACCGTTACATTTTTAATATATATATATATATATATATATATATATATATTTCTGTGGTAAAATAATGAAAGATTGGGTGATGAATTCTCTTTGGGAATCCAGTAAAAAGGTTACATGAATCAGGTGCAACTTATTACCTTCAAATATCTTGATACACTCTGTCAAGGGTTTGTAAATTCCCATGGGATGTAGATATCAAGCGTGACTTCAGTCATCCATTGTTTTATCCATTATCACAAGAGCAATCCTTTATCATATTGACCCTTGTCAGAGCTGCCAACAATCATATCATATATTATATATACTGATGTATTGATGTGTTGATTTACCTGTATATCGTCCCAGTTCTGCTATCTATCTGGTAATTTATAATGTTTGATATTTGTTTTTTTGTGACAAAACACACTAATAACTACCATGTACATGAAACTGAGATCTGCAAGGTCAAGGTTTCACAAATGTGACATTCACTTTATTTATTTATCAGCAAGGCCTGACTATGATCAGTGAATACTGATTCCTGAGGACTCATAAACTGTAGCTCTATGAATGTGCACAGGTATTGGTTTAGTGGACAAAACCTACTACCAGTAAGCTATGAGAGTGACTTTAGCCTTGAATTGATATGGTTCAAGTGAAAACCATACATTTATGATTATTTATACATGAGATATCAAAAGAGTGTCTTGAAGGATAGCCCTGAAATTTGATATTGCTGAAGATTTTGGATTATTTTGTTTGTTGTTGTTTAGGCCAAGCATAGATATAGATATACAAAGATATACCAAATTCAGATTTGGGTCTATGATGTGGAGAGTAACCTTGAACATATACATGTATAAGGCTTGTCAGCTGATTTTAATATATAAAAAATCTCATTTTGCTCAAATGGCTACTTAGTGTTATGTTCTGAAATTTAGTATATGACCCAAGATCTAGGACTGCTTTTTCCACCCAACAAGTCCCGTTTTGCCAACTTCATGTTTTAATTTAACTTTATTCATTACATATTGACGATTTAAGGATCATGTCTTTTCATCAATCTTTGCGCCCAGCAGCTTTGGATGCTTTTTCTGCCGGACCATACTTGGAGCGCCACCTGCAGTCTACAGAATTTAAACTATCACGTTTCTCATGATCTGCTTTGTGCATCATTGTATAAATTAGTAAGCCCTTATACACTAGTATCTGATAGTTTATCTTTTGAACAAGTCTCATGGTGCCAAGTATACATCATTTCAGTTGATAACTAACTACATTAAATAATAGAGCCATATTTCTAAGGGGTTAATGTCAAGCTTATGACTCTATGTATATCATTGTATCTCTGTTGGGAGAAATCCATATTTGTTATCTGGCAATGGACAGTTCTGCCAGTTAGGCATTAGTAAATTTGTATGATGTGGGATTATCTTTGTGCACTGATATGCTTTTAATGGGTAAATTACTGCCACAATAGTAATTACTATTGTCGACCTGAATTGCCACGGCATTTTACCCGTGACAGGGAACTGAAGAGAAAGCAGATTACATGAGGTGGTAAGAATATTTATCTTCATGATAAGCCTGCTGTGATGGGTGGGCGAGATATACATGTAGCTGTAAAACCCTCGAAGAATGTTTTACATAGGAAAATCTTAAAGCTAGGCTGGAACAGATGTTATCCTGTTCAAATAAATATGTTTAAACCAACTGAAGTAAATATTTGTCTTTATTCATTATACTGTGTTATATGTTCTTAGTTAACGCTCATGCCATTGGTGATATTATTAATGTCAAGGCATATGGGCATGAATGCATATAATAATAAAAATAATAATTATAAGAATAAATAGTATTTATATAGCACTTATTGTCTCATAGATTTGTACCCACAATGTGGCACATACAGAACGGAATTTATGGGAAACCTTACCCTTGTACCTCTCCCCAAGACCCACTGTCTTTCTCCTTTGTACAAAATAACTAAAAGCTTGCCATAAGTCATGATATTTTAAATTGGCTTTTATTGGTGAGAGAGTGAGAGATTTTCTCCAAGGGCAGCTGTGAAATTTGGGAGGTATGCCCTTACATCTTTGACAGTTTTATCCATTGAACAAGTCTTCTGCTGCCACCTATATACCATGCCGGTTGAGACACGTTCAAAACGGATTTAAGACTCCAGGGATACTATTGCATCTCTTCTGCTAGTAATTTATCCAGACACCTTTAAGTGAGAATATCACGATAAGTATATTCAAATGATGCTGGTTTACTAGGAGGTTACTTCCATTATGCTGTTAACGACTTTAGATTTGAATTACGATGTAGCCGACACATAGATGTGATAGGTGGGTGGGATATACATGTAGCTGCGCTGTAAACTAATGATTTACATAGTAAAACCTTACCGCTTGCTTTCAACAGATGTTAAAATAAATGTTTAAACTCAACTAAAGTAAATTTGTATTTCCTTATTACTTTGCTATTTCTTCTAAGTTAACCACCATACCATGTGTGATCATATGCATGTTAAGGCATATGGAAATCTTACCCTACGACTCTTGTGTAAGTTGATGATCATCAGACAACTGATGCTGAACAATTAAATAATATTATGAATGATAATCATGAATAGCATTTATAAAGAACTAATTCTCTGACAGAATCGCAGCACGTATATGCAAACACCGGTACCCACAGATAAATATCCTTTAAACCTAATTCCTGTCCCTCTCCCCATGCCCCCTTTCTTTCTTAGATGTTGATAACCAAAAGCTTGCCAGAAGAGATATAAATGATGTCGGATTCCGAGATTTTTTACGTTTAGTAGAGAGTGAATTCCACCGACTTCTTGAATGGCATTTGGTATTATTGGAGGGAGGGGTTCTAACTCATCAAACAAATGTTTACATGTTTTGGACGCATAAAAGACATCCAGTGCAGCAACTTGACATGAGAATATATCACAAACTTGTACTAGAAGACCAACCCAGTATATACAGGAAATAAGCTTTATTATAACTAGCCAAGGTCACAGCCTGGCATTGGTACAAGATTTCAATTACAAGATTTATATACAATTCCTTCTGCTCTGCAAAAAAAAAAAATGGCAAAACTGTGCACTGGTCACTATTACAAGCATGCCTAAATGGATTTATTTATCAATACCATGCACAATTCAGGGCTGCATATATATATATATATATTATCGATAACAAACTTTCACTGGTAGACCATTATTTTACATATGGATGTGTACAAAATATGACCATAGTCGTTCACGGCAAATGATAACCAATTTGTACATGTTATTTACATAAAGTAGCTCTAATCCTGACTGTGTACCTCTGAAGGTTCCCTGCATGCATATTCAACATTCATGTACAAATATCATACAATCCATTTTGACACTTGATTTAAACTATTAAAACTGGCTGCCATGAATATCTAAACTCCTCTCCAGAACTGCCGGGACTAAAAGTTCATCATTATTATTATTATCATGTATAATACTATAATCTCATACATATTCATATTTTCATGTATATTGATGAATGTGTGAAGATTTTGCTACATGTTCTATTTTTATCAAAAATATTCAGAGAATTTATATTCTCCAAAATCTTATCTCCATTGTAACATTATAATCTATCTGACCACAGTCTGTCTTGTTAACCCTTGTGTTTTAGTGTGACGTGACATTGTTATTATATATTGGCATCTGACAGTCTTCTGAGGCAGTGCACATGTCAGCTCTTTGCCATGACACAAACTACCATTCTCCCACCTAACTGATGAAACTAAAACCACCTTAGTTTCCAATCTCCCATACAAGAGGCCCTGCTGGAATCAGTTTTGATCACAACAGGAACAGTTGCTGCATTCTATTATTTCCTGCTGTATGAAGAAAAGACCTCCGGCCAAAGAGGCTCAGCATTTTCCTGACAGCTAAGATTATAAATCTGTTTTTATTGTTTATTTAAAAGATCCTTTGGTGTCAGACCAGCTGCTACGTCGATGAGAATCATATTGACTCGGACAGAGATAACACAATAAACTGGGGGTTTCTGGTGAAAGGACTATTTTACCCAAAAATGGCTGCCACCACTCAGCTAATATAGAACCAAAATGAATGAATATGGATCATCAAACCAAAGAAAGTATATAATGAGAAAGCATATATTAATATATATATATATAAAGCTACCTGAAATTAATTTACAAAATCAATCTGAAGGTACATTACAGCCCGCTGTAAGCCTCGTCTACATCAGTTATTTAATCCTAAAAAAACTTCACAATACACTCACTACATATGCCTGATTGCTTGGAGTTTCTTGAGATGCAGGTTATAATAAAACAAAGGTATATGCCTGACATTCATGTATATGACAGAACCTAATCAAAGAACAACACGCCACATAATTAATAACACCACATTGATACATAATCATTGAAAGGTATCATGAATTCAAAGAGTGAAAATAAAACATTTGATTGATTAACTCCAGTAAGAGTAATGTCCCTTTTCACCTGATCAAACAATGTGTAATTATACATGGTCACATAATATCAAGCAATTTTTCACAAGAATAGCCATGTGACCTCAAATATGACTATTATAGTCAAATACTCTGTGAACTTTGTTTGTTATGGCCAAATGATCATAAGATCAGGATTTAATGATCATACTTGACTAATACAGTCATACACTCAAGTGGTTATAGAATATTATGGTCAGACCATCATAAGATCTGGTCACATGATCGTACAACTATTATAGTCATATATAGTCATATCTTGAGTGAAGCAATAGGATCAAATAATCACATGATAAGGTCATATGGTCATGCGCCACCGTTATAGTCTCACAATTAGGTGATACCTGAATTAACATGGGGGAATGATCACATGATCAGGCCATTTGGTCACATGGCGCTGACTCATTATGTTCGCAAGATGGTTGATCAAACAGGATGCCCCACAATAGATCACCATGTGCTGATTAAGGGATATATTGCTATAATAATTATGTATGGTTAATTTAACTATAGTCTGAACCATGGTCATACCCCGTCATATTACATTCATATAATTATTTATGATGTACAACTATACATTGTTGCAGTATTAAGGTTACAATGTAGGGCTATTTCACATTTTGCTCTGTATAATACCTGTGTTTAATTCAATGTTATACATGGACCCTAACAGACTGGAGGATCGGTAAAATGTGCGAATCCGACTATACGGATCACATAAATACATTGATAATTCACAGACAATATGGATTCCAGCCCTGACTGTAAACTGTTGATACTCCTGAAAGTCTTGTCACCTCATGAAACTTCCACCCATATTTACACCACACTCAGTCTTACGCCATAAAATCTCTACATAAATATTTATGTTATTTTCAGAATATATATATATATATTTTTTATTTATTTATTTATATATATATATATATATATATATATATATATATATATATATATATATAGGCTATGTAAACACATTAGCTCTGTTGAACGTGTACATATTTCTATGCAATATTCAATCATTCACTCATACCAAAATAGTTGTGATGCTCTGTTGTGTTTTAGTGTTGTTTCGTTTTCCAGTGCATATAAAAATAGACATCTAACATGCATTCTTTCACAAAAGCGTAGGCAAGGCCACTTTCCCCTTTAATGACTCAAGAGTACCTAAACCACTGAAACTCATCTCCATTATCCTGTCCCCATTATGCGATTGACAGAATCTACATGTATGTAAAGCACAAATTATGAAAGGCTGCGAGGGAAATTATTTGAAGACTTAATATGACTTTGTTGTATACCATGGGATGATGTATACTTCATGGTATCATTAAGAATCCAAAGCATGACCCAAAAATATGTATTAAAAAAAAAACTTAAAAGTGGAATCCTAAGTACCCTGGATGGTGAAATGTTAGCCTTACTTTTGGTAGCCCGGAGTGTCAACATCTCACATTGATACAGAGGGAAAATAACACATGGTTCAGAAACTTTTTAAGTCAACCACAGTAAATTGTTCAAGGGTTCATACGCTTCCAAAAGATCAACATTTCCAATTCATTTTCAAGACATTTTCATGGGTTGATCTACATAGATAGGGTTAGGGATTTCAATTTGAGTTTTGAAATGAAATATCTACCAGACGCAATTTCCTTAATACCCATAGCTATGACCGCCTAGTTACACTTACGCATGTTCCAGGGATATTGTTCAGATTACTCTCATTGTCGCTCACCAGGTGCCGGGTCTGTCTAAAGTAGGTGTGAGTAAGAGAGCAGTTGGGCAATTTGTGTAGGGTCCACCGGATCAATTGTAATATGACATGTCCGGGCTGAAGGGTGTCAACTTCAAACTAATTAAAGGGCCATTAATATGTGGCTCATTTTTTTTAGGATTTTAGCGTTTTCAAAATGCACCAACATTTTTTTTTCTGCAGAGAGAAAAATGGTACCAACAGATTGTGCTTTTTCACAGTTTGCAAAAGGAGTAGCTGGCATCTGCTAGATAAATATAGGCTCTCAGTTCCCAAATGAGAAACATGAGGTGCCACTTTCGCGGCATTTTTTGATAAGTTAATGTTAGTCTCTCAAGCACATTTGCTGGAACTAAAAAACACCGCTTTATTTACAATGATAACATATAGAAGTAATAATGCGTCTGCCTGACCTAATAGTCGGAGAATCCACGGAAAGCCTGATGTCAAGGAGAATTTTCGGAGAGAATTTTATGGCTCATTTATGCACTGATACTGTGATAGTTGAAAAAAAAAAACATTAAACCGTTTACAATATTTTTCATATTATTTTTCCACTTTTAATAGACGGAATTAATTAATAATCTTGCGAATTTATACCTAAATTTAAAACAATGTGGGCTCGTCGCTGTGTGAATATATGAGACAAAATAATTATTCAATCTGCGTCGCCAGTTAGATTTTTAATTTGACCGAGATAAGTGTAAAGTTTAATGTGTTTAACGATAATAAGGTAAAATAATGAAGACAATAATAACAATAATAATAATAATAAAAGGTTACCCTATTTGTATTTCTATTTGGAACCGTTACATTTTCAATATATATATATATATATATCTATATATATATATATTTCTGTGGTAAAATAATGAAAGACTGGGTGATGAATTCTCTTTGGGAATCCAGTGAAAAGGTTACATGAATCAGCTGCAACTTATTACCTTCAAATATCTTGATACACTCTGGCAAGCGTTTGTAAATTTCCATGGGATGTAGATATAAAGCGTGACTTCAGTTATCCATTGTTTTATCCATTATCACAAGAGCAATACTTTATCATATTGACCCTTGTCAGAGCTGCCAACAATCATATCATATATTATATATACTGATATATTGATGTGTTGAGTTACCTGTATATCGTCCCAATTCTGCTATCTATCTGGTAATTTATAATGTTTGATATTTGTTTTTTGTGACAAAATACACAAATAATTACCATGAACATGAAATTGAGATCTGCAAGGTCAAGGTTTCACAAATGTGACATTCACTTTATTTATTATCAGCAAGGCCTGACTATGATCAGTGAATACTGATTCCTGAGGACTCATAAACTGTAGCGCTATGAATGTGCACAGGTATTGGTTTAGTGGACAAAACCTACTACCAGTAAGCTATGAGAGTGACTTTAGCCTTGAATTGATATGGTTCAAGTGAAAACAATACATTTATGATTATTTATTCATAAGATATCAAAAGAGTGTCTTGAAGGATAGCCCTGAAATTTGATATTGCTGAAGATTTTGGATTATTTTGTTTGTTGTTGTTTAGGCCAAGCATAGATATAGATATACAAAGATATACCAAATTCAGATTTGGGTCAATGACGTGGAGAGTAACCTTGAACATATACATGTATAAGGCTTGTCAGCTGATTTTAATATATACAAAATCTCATTTTGCTCAAATGGCTACTTAGTGTTATGTTCTGAAATTTAGTATATGACCCAAGATCTAGGACTGCTTTTTCCACCCAACAAGTCCCGTTTTGCCAACTTCATGTTTTAATTTAACTTTATTCATTACATATTGACGATTTAAGGATCATGTCTTTTCATCAATCTTTGCGCCCAGCAGCTTTGGATGCTTTTTCTGCCGGACCATACTTGGAGCGCCACCTGCAGTCTACAGAATTTAAACTATCACGTTTCTCATGATCTGCTTTGTGCATCATTGTATAAATTAGTAAGCCCTTATACACTAGTATCTGATAGTTTATCTTTTGAACAAGTCTCATGGTGCCACGTATACATCATTTCAGTTGATACCTAACTACATTACATAATAGAGCCATATTTCTAAGGGGTTAATGTCAAGCTTATGACTCTATGTATATCATTGTATCTCTGTTGGGAGAAATCTATATTTGTTATCTGGCAATGGACAGTTCTGCCAGTTAGGCATTAGTAAATTTGTATGATGTTGGATTATCTTTGTGCACCGATATGCTTTTAATGGGTAAATTACTGCCACAATAGTAATTACTGTTCTCGACCTGAATTGCCACGGCATTTTACCCGTGACAGGGAACTGAAGAGAAAGCAGATTACAGGAGGTGGTAAGAATATTTATCTTCATGATAAGTCTGCTGTGATGGGTGGGCGAGATATACATGTAGCTGTAAAACCCTCGAAGAATGTTTTACATAGGAAAATCTTAAAGCTAGCCTGGAACAGATGTAACCCTGTTCAAAAAAATATGTTTAAACCAACTGAAGGAAATATTTGTCTTTATTCATTATACTGTGTTATATGTTCTTAGTTAACGCTCATGCCATTGGTGATATTATTGTCAAGGCATATGGGCATGAATGCATATAATAATAAAAATAATAATTATAAGAATAAATAGTATTTATATAGCACTTATTGTCTCATAGATTTGTACCCACAATGTGGCACATACAGAACGGAATTTTTGGGAAAACCTTACCCTTGTACCTCTCCCCAAGACCCACTGTCTTTCTCCTTTGTACAAAATAACTAAAAGCTTGCCATAAGTCATGATATTTTAAATTGGCTTTTATTGATGAGAGAGTGAGAGATTTTCTCCATAGCAGCTGTGAAATTTGGGAGGTATGCCCTTACATCTTTGACAGTTTTATCCATTGAACAAGTCTTCTGCTGCCACCTATATACCATGCCGGTTGATATTTTTCTTAACAGAGACACGTTCAAAACGGATTTAAGACTCCAGGGATACTATTGCATCTCTTCTGCTAGTAATTTATCCAGACACCTTTAAGTGAGAATATCACGATAAGTATATTTAAATGATGCTGGTTTACTAGGAGGTTACTTCCATTATGCTGTTAACGACTTAAGATTTGAATTACGATGTAGCCGACACATAGATGTGATAGGTGGGTGGGATATACATGTAGCTGCGCTGTAAACTAATGATTTACATAGGAAAACCTTACCGCTTGCTTTCAACAGATGTTTAAATAAATGTTTAAACCCAACTAAAGTAAATATGTATTTCCTTATTACTTTGCTATTTCTTCTAAGTTAACCACCATACCATGTGTGATCATATGCATGTTAAGGCATATGGAAATCTTACCCTACGACTCTTGTGTAAATTGATGATCATCAGACAACTGATGCTGAACAGTTAAATAATATTATGAATGATAATCATAAATAGCATTTATAAAGAACTAATTCTCTGACAGAATCGCAGCACGTATATGCAAACACCGGTACCCACAGAGTTAAATATCCTTTAAACCTAATTCCTGTCCCTCTCCCCATGCTACCCTTTCTTTCGTAGATGTTGATAACCAAAAGCTTGCCAGAAGAGATATAAATGATGTCGGATTCCGAGATTTTTTACGTTTAGTAGAGAGTGAATTTCACCGACTTCTTGAATGGCATTTGGTATTATTGGGGGGGGGGGGGGTTCTAACTCATCAAACAAATATTTACATGTTTTGGACGCATAAAAGACATCCAGTGCAGCAACTTGACATGAGAATATATCACAAACTCGTACTAGAAGACAAACCCAGTATATACAGGAAATAACCTTTATTATAACTAGCCAAGGTCACAGCCTGGCAATGGTACAAAATTTCAATTACAAGATTTATATACAATTCCTTCCGCTCTGCAAAAAAAAAAATGGCAAAACTGTGCACTGGTCACTATTACAAGCATGCCTAAATGGATTTATTTATCAATACCATGCACAATTCAGGGCTGCATATATATATATATATATATATATATATATATATATATATTATCGATAACAAACTTTCACTGGTAGACCATTATTTTACATATGGATGTGTACAAAATATGACCATAGTCGTTCACGGCAAATGATAACCAATTTGTACATGTTATTTACATAAAGTAGCTCTAATCCTGACTGTGTACCTCTGAAGGTTCCCTGCATGCATATTCAACATTCATGTACAAATATCATACAATCCATTTTGACACTTGATTTAAACTATTAAAACTGGCTGCCATAAATATCTAAACTCCTCTCCAGAACTGCCGGGACTAAAAGTTCATCATTATTATTATTATCATATATAATACTTTAATCTCATACATATTCATATTTTCATGTATATTTATGAATGTGTGAAGATTTTGCTACATGTTCTATTTTTATCAAAAATATTCAGAGAATTTATATTCTCCAAAATCTTATCTCTATTGTAACATTATAATCTATCTGACCACAGTCTGTCTTGTTAACCCTTGTGTTTTAGTGTGACGTGACATTGTTATTATATATTGGCATCTGACAGTCTTCTGAGGCAGTGCACATGTCAGCTCTTTGCCATGACACAAACTACCATTCTCCCACCTAACTGATGAAACTAAAACCTTCTTAGTTTCCAATCTCCCATACAAGAGGCCCTGCTGGAATCAGTTTTGATCACAACAGGAACAGTTGCTGCATTCTATTATTTCCTGCTGTATGAAGAAAAGACCTCCGGCCAAAGAGGCTCAGCATTTTCCTGACAGCTAAGATTATAAATCTGTTTTATTGTTTATTTAAAAGATCTTTTGGTGTCAGACCAGCTGCTACGTCGATGAGAATCATATTGACTCGGACAGAGATAACACAATAAACTGGGGGTTTCTGGTGAAAGGACTATTTTACCCCAAAATGGCTGCCACCACTCAGCTAATATAGAACCAAAATGAATGAATATGGATCATCAAACCAAAGAAAGTATATAATGAGAAAGCATATATTAATCATTTATATATATATATATATATATATATATATATATATATATATATATATATATATATATATATATATATAAAGCCACCTGAAATTAATTAACAAAAGCAATCTGAAGGAACATTACAGCCCGCTGTAAGCCTCGTCTACATCCGTTATTTAATCCTAAAAAACTTCACAATACACTCACTACATATGCCTGATTGCTTAGAGTTTCTTGAGATGCAGGTTATAATAAAACAAAGTTATATGCCTGGCTAAACTGGATGGCTGACGATATATATATATAACTTGATAACAACACTAGTTGGTAGGAAATCAGATATCAAATTAGCAGGGGCAAGCACTTGTTTAAATTTCAAATGTAATATCATTGAAACTGAATAAGGAAATGTTTGATCTTGTGATAAGTTATATCAATTTTTTTATGATCAAGACCATTTTCACCAGGCGATACTTGAATTATATGGGGGAATGATCACATGATCAGGTCATTTGATCACATGACGCTGACTCTTTCTGTTCGCAAGATGGTTGATCAAACAGGATGCCCCACAATAGATCACCATGTGCTGATTAAGGGATATATTGCTATAATAATCATGTATGGTTTATATAACTACAGTCTGAACCATGGCCAAACCCTGTCATATTTTATTCATATAATTATATTGGATGTACAACTATACATAGTTGCAGTATTAAGGTAACAATATAGGGCTATTTCATATTTTGCTCTGTATAATACCTGTGTTTTATTCAATGTTATACATGGACCCTAACAGACTGGAGGATCGGTATAATGTGCGAATCCGACTATACAGATCACATAAATACATTTATAATTCATAGACAATATGGACTCCAGCCCTGACTGTAAACTGTTGATACTCCTGAAAGTCTTGTAACCTCAAGAAACTTTCACCCATATATACACCACACTCAGTCTTACGCCATAAATATTTATGTTATTTTCATAATATATATATATATATATATATATATATATATACACATGTTAACACATTAGTTCTGTTGAACGTGTGCATATTTCTATGCAGTATTCAATCATTCACTCATACCAAAATAGTTGTGATGCTCTGTTGTGTTTTAGTGGTTTATCATTTTCCATTGGATATAAAATAGACATGTATCATGCATTCTTTTACAAAAGCGTAGGTAAGGCCACTTGTCCCTTTATTGACTCAAGAGTACCTAAACCATTGAAACTCATTTCCTTATCCTGTCCCTATCATGCGATTATCTGAAGGTTTTGGTGTATATCATGGGATGATGTATACTTCACGGTATCAACAAGTATCCAAAGCATGACCCAAAAACGTATTAAAAACACTTAAAAGTGGAATCCTAAGTACTCAGGGTGGTGATATGTTAGCCTTACTTTTTGTAGCCCAGAGTGTCAACATCTCACATTGATACAGAGGGAAAATAACACAGGGTTCAGAAAATTTTTAAGTCAACCACAGTATATTGTTTCAGGGTTCATACCCTTCCAAGAGATCAACATTTCCAATTCATTTTCAACTTGAAGACATTTTCACGGGTTGATCTACATAGATAGGGTTAGGGATTTCAATTTGAGGTTTGAAATGAAATATTAACCAGACGCAACTTCCTTAATACCCAACAGCTATGACGCCTAGTTAAACTTACGCATGTTCCAGGGCAATTGTTCAGATTACTCTCATTGTCGCTCACCAACTGCCGTGTCTGTCTAAAGTAGGTGCGAGTAACAGAGCAGTTGGGCAATTTGTGTAGGGTCCACCGGATCAAATGTAATATGACAGGTCCGGGCTGAAGAGTCAACCTCAAACTAATTAAAGGGCCATTAATATGTGGCTCTATTTTTTTGATAATATAGGATTTTAGCGTTTTCATCATGCACCAACATTTTTTTTTCTGCAGAGAGAAAAATGGTACCAACAGATTGTGCTTTTTCACCATTGCCCCAAGGAGAAGCTGGCATCTGCTAGATAACTATAGGCTCTTAGTTCCCAAATGAGATACATGAGGCGCCACTTTCGCGGCATTTTTTGATAAGTTAATGTCAGTCTCTCAAGCACATTTGTTGGAACTGTTAGAATTGGACAGATATGTATATGAAAAACACCGCTTTATTTACAATGATAACATATAGAAGTAATAATGCGTCTGCCTGAATTTATAGTCGGAGAATCCACGGGAGAATTTTCGGAGAGATTTTTATGGCTCATTTATGCACTGATACTGTGATTGTTGAAAAAAAAAAAATTAAACCGTTTACAATATTATTCATATTATTTTTCCATTTTTAATAGACGGAATTAATAAATAATCTTGCGCATTTATAGCTAAATTTAAAACAATATGGGCCCCTCGCTGTGTGAATATATGAGACTAAATAATTATTCAATCTGCGTCGCCAGTTAGATTTTTAATTTGACCGAGATAAGTGTAAAGTTAAATGTGTTTAACGGTCAAAAGGAAAAATAATGAAGATAATAATAATAATGAAGATAATAATAATAATAATTATTATAATAATAATAATAGGTTACCCTATTTGTATTTCTATTTGGAACCGTTACATTTTTAATATATATATATATATATATATATATATATATATATTTCTGTGGTAAAATAATGAAAGATTGGGTGATGAATTCTCTTTGGGAATCCAGTAAAAAGGTTACATGAATCAGGTGCAACTTATTACCTTCAAATATCTTGATACACTCTGTCAAGGGTTTGTAAATTCCCATGGGATGTAGATATCAAGCGTGACTTCAGTCATCCATTGTTTTATCCATTATCACAAGAGCAATCCTTTATCATATTGACCCTTGTCAGAGCTGCCAACAATCATATCATATATTATATATACTGATGTATTGATGTGTTGATTTACCTGTATATCGTCCCAGTTCTGCTATCTATCTGGTAATTTATAATGTTTGATATTTGTTTTTTTGTGACAAAACACACTAATAACTACCATGTACATGAAACTGAGATCTGCAAGGTCAAGGTTTCACAAATGTGACATTCACTTTATTTATTTATCAGCAAGGCCTGACTATGATCAGTGAATACTGATTCCTGAGGACTCATAAACTGTAGCTCTATGAATGTGCACAGGTATTGGTTTAGTGGACAAAACCTACTACCAGTAAGCTATGAGAGTGACTTTAGCCTTGAATTGATATGGTTCAAGTGAAAACCATACATTTATGATTATTTATACATGAGATATCAAAAGAGTGTCTTGAAGGATAGCCCTGAAATTTGATATTGCTGAAGATTTTGGATTATTTTGTTTGTTGTTGTTTAGGCCAAGCATAGATATAGATATACAAAGATATACCAAATTCAGATTTGGGTCTATGATGTGGAGAGTAACCTTGAACATATACATGTATAAGGCTTGTCAGCTGATTTTAATATATAAAAAATCTCATTTTGCTCAAATGGCTACTTAGTGTTATGTTCTGAAATTTAGTATATGACCCAAGATCTAGGACTGCTTTTTCCACCCAACAAGTCCCGTTTTGCCAACTTCATGTTTTAATTTAACTTTATTCATTACATATTGACGATTTAAGGATCATGTCTTTTCATCAATCTTTGCGCCCAGCAGCTTTGGATGCTTTTTCTGCCGGACCATACTTGGAGCGCCACCTGCAGTCTACAGAATTTAAACTATCACGTTTCTCATGATCTGCTTTGTGCATCATTGTATAAATTAGTAAGCCCTTATACACTAGTATCTGATAGTTTATCTTTTGAACAAGTCTCATGGTGCCAAGTATACATCATTTCAGTTGATAACTAACTACATTAAATAATAGAGCCATATTTCTAAGGGGTTAATGTCAAGCTTATGACTCTATGTATATCATTGTATCTCTGTTGGGAGAAATCCATATTTGTTATCTGGCAATGGACAGTTCTGCCAGTTAGGCATTAGTAAATTTGTATGATGTGGGATTATCTTTGTGCACTGATATGCTTTTAATGGGTAAATTACTGCCACAATAGTAATTACTATTGTCGACCTGAATTGCCACGGCATTTTACCCGTGACAGGGAACTGAAGAGAAAGCAGATTACATGAGGTGGTAAGAATATTTATCTTCATGATAAGCCTGCTGTGATGGGTGGGCGAGATATACATGTAGCTGTAAAACCCTCGAAGAATGTTTTACATAGGAAAATCTTAAAGCTAGGCTGGAACAGATGTTATCCTGTTCAAATAAATATGTTTAAACCAACTGAAGTAAATATTTGTCTTTATTCATTATACTGTGTTATATGTTCTTAGTTAACGCTCATGCCATTGGTGATATTATTAATGTCAAGGCATATGGGCATGAATGCATATAATAATAAAAATAATAATTATAAGAATAAATAGTATTTATATAGCACTTATTGTCTCATAGATTTGTACCCACAATGTGGCACATACAGAACGGAATTTATGGGAAACCTTACCCTTGTACCTCTCCCCAAGACCCACTGTCTTTCTCCTTTGTACAAAATAACTAAAAGCTTGCCATAAGTCATGATATTTTAAATTGGCTTTTATTGGTGAGAGAGTGAGAGATTTTCTCCAAGGGCAGCTGTGAAATTTGGGAGGTATGCCCTTACATCTTTGACAGTTTTATCCATTGAACAAGTCTTCTGCTGCCACCTATATACCATGCCGGTTGAGACACGTTCAAAACGGATTTAAGACTCCAGGGATACTATTGCATCTCTTCTGCTAGTAATTTATCCAGACACCTTTAAGTGAGAATATCACGATAAGTATATTCAAATGATGCTGGTTTACTAGGAGGTTACTTCCATTATGCTGTTAACGACTTTAGATTTGAATTACGATGTAGCCGACACATAGATGTGATAGGTGGGTGGGATATACATGTAGCTGCGCTGTAAACTAATGATTTACATAGTAAAACCTTACCGCTTGCTTTCAACAGATGTTAAAATAAATGTTTAAACTCAACTAAAGTAAATTTGTATTTCCTTATTACTTTGCTATTTCTTCTAAGTTAACCACCATACCATGTGTGATCATATGCATGTTAAGGCATATGGAAATCTTACCCTACGACTCTTGTGTAAGTTGATGATCATCAGACAACTGATGCTGAACAATTAAATAATATTATGAATGATAATCATGAATAGCATTTATAAAGAACTAATTCTCTGACAGAATCGCAGCACGTATATGCAAACACCGGTACCCACAGATAAATATCCTTTAAACCTAATTCCTGTCCCTCTCCCCATGCCCCCTTTCTTTCTTAGATGTTGATAACCAAAAGCTTGCCAGAAGAGATATAAATGATGTCGGATTCCGAGATTTTTTACGTTTAGTAGAGAGTGAATTCCACCGACTTCTTGAATGGCATTTGGTATTATTGGAGGGAGGGGTTCTAACTCATCAAACAAATGTTTACATGTTTTGGACGCATAAAAGACATCCAGTGCAGCAACTTGACATGAGAATATATCACAAACTTGTACTAGAAGACCAACCCAGTATATACAGGAAATAAGCTTTATTATAACTAGCCAAGGTCACAGCCTGGCATTGGTACAAGATTTCAATTACAAGATTTATATACAATTCCTTCTGCTCTGCAAAAAAAAAAAATGGCAAAACTGTGCACTGGTCACTATTACAAGCATGCCTAAATGGATTTATTTATCAATACCATGCACAATTCAGGGCTGCATATATATATATATATATTATCGATAACAAACTTTCACTGGTAGACCATTATTTTACATATGGATGTGTACAAAATATGACCATAGTCGTTCACGGCAAATGATAACCAATTTGTACATGTTATTTACATAAAGTAGCTCTAATCCTGACTGTGTACCTCTGAAGGTTCCCTGCATGCATATTCAACATTCATGTACAAATATCATACAATCCATTTTGACACTTGATTTAAACTATTAAAACTGGCTGCCATGAATATCTAAACTCCTCTCCAGAACTGCCGGGACTAAAAGTTCATCATTATTATTATTATCATGTATAATACTATAATCTCATACATATTCATATTTTCATGTATATTGATGAATGTGTGAAGATTTTGCTACATGTTCTATTTTTATCAAAAATATTCAGAGAATTTATATTCTCCAAAATCTTATCTCCATTGTAACATTATAATCTATCTGACCACAGTCTGTCTTGTTAACCCTTGTGTTTTAGTGTGACGTGACATTGTTATTATATATTGGCATCTGACAGTCTTCTGAGGCAGTGCACATGTCAGCTCTTTGCCATGACACAAACTACCATTCTCCCACCTAACTGATGAAACTAAAACCACCTTAGTTTCCAATCTCCCATACAAGAGGCCCTGCTGGAATCAGTTTTGATCACAACAGGAACAGTTGCTGCATTCTATTATTTCCTGCTGTATGAAGAAAAGACCTCCGGCCAAAGAGGCTCAGCATTTTCCTGACAGCTAAGATTATAAATCTGTTTTTATTGTTTATTTAAAAGATCCTTTGGTGTCAGACCAGCTGCTACGTCGATGAGAATCATATTGACTCGGACAGAGATAACACAATAAACTGGGGGTTTCTGGTGAAAGGACTATTTTACCCAAAAATGGCTGCCACCACTCAGCTAATATAGAACCAAAATGAATGAATATGGATCATCAAACCAAAGAAAGTATATAATGAGAAAGCATATATTAATATATATATATATAAAGCTACCTGAAATTAATTTACAAAATCAATCTGAAGGTACATTACAGCCCGCTGTAAGCCTCGTCTACATCAGTTATTTAATCCTAAAAAAACTTCACAATACACTCACTACATATGCCTGATTGCTTGGAGTTTCTTGAGATGCAGGTTATAATAAAACAAAGGTATATGCCTGACATTCATGTATATGACAGAACCTAATCAAAGAACAACACGCCACATAATTAATAACACCACATTGATACATAATCATTGAAAGGTATCATGAATTCAAAGAGTGAAAATAAAACATTTGATTGATTAACTCCAGTAAGAGTAATGTCCCTTTTCACCTGATCAAACAATGTGTAATTATACATGGTCACATAATATCAAGCAATTTTTCACAAGAATAGCCATGTGACCTCAAATATGACTATTATAGTCAAATACTCTGTGAACTTTGTTTGTTATGGCCAAATGATCATAAGATCAGGATTTAATGATCATACTTGACTAATACAGTCATACACTCAAGTGGTTATAGAATATTATAGTCAGACCATCATAAGATCTGGTCACATGATCGTACAACTATTATAGTCATATATAGTCATATCTTGAGTGAAGCAATAGGATCAAATAATCACATGATAAGGTCATATGGTCATGCGCCACCGTTATAGTCTCACAATTAGGTGATACCTGAATTAACATGGGGGAATGATCACATGATCAGGCCATTTGGTCACATGGCGCTGACTCATTATGTTCGCAAGATGGTTGATCAAACAGGATGCCCCACAATAGATCACCATGTGCTGATTAAGGGATATATTGCTATAATAATTATGTATGGTTAATTTAACTATAGTCTGAACCATGGTCATACCCCGTCATATTACATTCATATAATTATTTATGATGTACAACTATACATTGTTGCAGTATTAAGGTTACAATGTAGGGCTATTTCACATTTTGCTCTGTATAATACCTGTGTTTAATTCAATGTTATACATGGACCCTAACAGACTGGAGGATCGGTAAAATGTGCGAATCCGACTATACGGATCACATAAATACATTGATAATTCACAGACAATATGGATTCCAGCCCTGACTGTAAACTGTTGATACTCCTGAAAGTCTTGTCACCTCATGAAACTTCCACCCATATTTACACCACACTCAGTCTTACGCCATAAAATCTCTACATAAATATTTATGTTATTTTCAGAATATATATATATATATTTTTTATTTATTTATTTATATATATATATATATATATATATATATATATATATATATATATATATATATATATATATAGGCTATGTAAACACATTAGCTCTGTTGAACGTGTACATATTTCTATGCAATATTCAATCATTCACTCATACCAAAATAGTTGTGATGCTCTGTTGTGTTTTAGTGTTGTTTCGTTTTCCAGTGCATATAAAAATAGACATCTAACATGCATTCTTTCACAAAAGCGTAGGCAAGGCCACTTTCCCCTTTAATGACTCAAGAGTACCTAAACCACTGAAACTCATCTCCATTATCCTGTCCCCATTATGCGATTGACAGAATCTACATGTATGTAAAGCACAAATTATGAAAGGCTGCGAGGGAAATTATTTGAAGACTTAATATGACTTTGTTGTATACCATGGGATGATGTATACTTCATGGTATCATTAAGAATCCAAAGCATGACCCAAAAATATGTATTAAAAAAAAAACTTAAAAGTGGAATCCTAAGTACCCTGGATGGTGAAATGTTAGCCTTACTTTTGGTAGCCCGGAGTGTCAACATCTCACATTGATACAGAGGGAAAATAACACATGGTTCAGAAACTTTTTAAGTCAACCACAGTAAATTGTTCAAGGGTTCATACGCTTCCAAAAGATCAACATTTCCAATTCATTTTCAAGACATTTTCATGGGTTGATCTACATAGATAGGGTTAGGGATTTCAATTTGAGTTTTGAAATGAAATATCTACCAGACGCAATTTCCTTAATACCCATAGCTATGACCGCCTAGTTACACTTACGCATGTTCCAGGGATATTGTTCAGATTACTCTCATTGTCGCTCACCAGGTGCCGGGTCTGTCTAAAGTAGGTGTGAGTAAGAGAGCAGTTGGGCAATTTGTGTAGGGTCCACCGGATCAATTGTAATATGACATGTCCGGGCTGAAGGGTGTCAACTTCAAACTAATTAAAGGGCCATTAATATGTGGCTCATTTTTTTTAGGATTTTAGCGTTTTCAAAATGCACCAACATTTTTTTTTCTGCAGAGAGAAAAATGGTACCAACAGATTGTGCTTTTTCACAGTTTGCAAAAGGAGTAGCTGGCATCTGCTAGATAAATATAGGCTCTCAGTTCCCAAATGAGAAACATGAGGTGCCACTTTCGCGGCATTTTTTGATAAGTTAATGTTAGTCTCTCAAGCACATTTGCTGGAACTAAAAAACACCGCTTTATTTACAATGATAATATATAGAAGTAATAATGCGTCTGCCTGACCTAATAGTCGGAGAATCCACGGAAAGCCTGATGTCAAGGAGAATTTTCGGAGAGAATTTTATGGCTCATTTATGCACTGATACTGTGATAGTTGAAAAAAAAAAACATTAAACCGTTTACAATATTTTTCATATTATTTTTCCACTTTTAATAGACGGAATTAATTAATAATCTTGCGAATTTATACCTAAATTTAAAACAATGTGGGCTCGTCGCTGTGTGAATATATGAGACAAAATAATTATTCAATCTGCGTCGCCAGTTAGATTTTTAATTTGACCGAGATAAGTGTAAAGTTTAATGTGTTTAACGATAATAAGGTAAAATAATGAAGACAATAATAACAATAATAATAATAATAAAAGGTTACCCTATTTGTATTTCTATTAGGAACCGTTACATTTTCAATATATATATATATATATATATATATATATATATATATATATTTCTGTGGTAAAAAAATGAAAGACTGGGTGATGAATTCTCTTTGGGAATCCAGTGAAAAGGTTACATGAATCAGCTGCAACTTATTACCTTCAAATATCTTGATACACTCTGGCAAGCGTTTGTAAATTTCCATGGGATGTAGATATAAAGCGTGACTTCAGTTATCCATTGTTTTATCCATTATCACAAGAGCAATACTTTATCATATTGACCCTTGTCAGAGCTGCCAACAATCATATCATATATTATATATACTGATATATTGATGTGTTGAGTTACCTGTATATCGTCCCAATTCTGCTATCTATCTGGTAATTTATAATGTTTGATATTTGTTTTTTGTGACAAAATACACAAATAATTACCATGAACATGAAATTGAGATCTGCAAGGTCAAGGTTTCACAAATGTGACATTCACTTTATTTATTATCAGCAAGGCCTGACTATGATCAGTGAATACTGATTCCTGAGGACTCATAAACTGTAGCGCTATGAATGTGCACAGGTATTGGTTTAGTGGACAAAACCTACTACCAGTAAGCTATCAGAGTGACTTTAGCCTTGAATTGATATGGTTCAAGTGAAAACAATACATTTATGATTATTTATTCATAAGATATCAAAAGAGTGTCTTGAAGGATAGCCCTGAAATTTGATATTGCTGAAGATTTTGGATTATTTTGTTTGTTGTTGTTTAGGCCAAGCATAGATATAGATATACAAAGATATACCAAATTCAGATTTGGGTCAATGACGTGGAGAGTAACCTTGAACATATACATGTATAAGGCTTGTCAGCTGATTTTAATATATACAAAATCTCATTTTGCTCAAATGGCTACTTAGTGTTATGTTCTGAAATTTAGTATATGACCCAAGATCTAGGACTGCTTTTTCCACCCAACAAGTCCCGTTTTGCCAACTTCATGTTTTAATTTAACTTTATTCATTACATATTGACGATTTAAGGATCATGTCTTTTCATCAATCTTTGCGCCCAGCAGCTTTGGATGCTTTTTCTGCCGGACCATACTTGGAGCGCCACCTGCAGTCTACAGAATTTAAACTATCACGTTTCTCATGATCTGCTTTGTGCATCATTGTAAAAATTAGTAAGCCCTTATACACTAGTATCTGATAGTTTATCTTTTGAACAAGTCTCATGGTGCCACGTATACATCATTTCAGTTGATACCTAACTACATTACATAATAGAGCGATATTTCTAAGGGGTTAATGTCAAGCTTATGACTCTATGTATATCATTGTATCTCTGTTGGGAGAAATCTATATTTGTTATCTGGCAATGGACAGTTCTGCCAGTTAGGCATTAGTAAATTTGTATGATGTTGGATTATCTTTGTGCACCGATATGCTTTTAATGGGTAAATTACTGCCACAATAGTAATTACTGTTCTCGACCTGAATTGCCACGGCATTTTACCCGTGACAGGGAACTGAAGAGAAAGCAGATTACAGGAGGTGGTAAGAATATTTATCTTCATGATAAGTCTGCTGTGATGGGTGGGCGAGATATACATGTAGCTGTAAAACCCTCGAAGAATGTTTTACATAGGAAAATCTTAAAGCTAGCCTGGAACAGATGTAATCCTGTTCAAATAAATATGTTTAAACCAACTGAAGGAAATATTTGTCTTTATTCATTATACTGTGTTATATGTTCTTAGTTAACGCTCATGCCATTGGTGATATTATTGTCAAGGCATATGGGCATGAATGCATATAATAATAAAAATAATAATTATAAGAATAAATAGTATTTATATAGCACTTATTGTCTCATAGATTTGTACCCACAATGTGGCACATACAGAACGGAATTTTTGGGAAAACCTTACCCTTGTACCTCTCCCCAAGACCCACTGTCTTTCTCCTTTGTACAAAATAACTAAAAGCTTGCCATAAGTCATGATATTTTAAATTGGCTTTTATTGATGAGAGAGTGAGAGATTTTCTCCATAGCAGCTGTGAAATTTGGGAGGTATGCCCTTACATCTTTGACAGTTTTATCCATTGAACAAGTCTTCTGCTGCCACCTATATACCATGCCGGTTGATATTTTTCTTAACAGAGACACGTTCAAAACGGATTTAAGACTCCAGGGATACTATTGCATCTCTTCTGCTAGTAATTTATCCAGACACCTTTAAGTGAGAATATCACGATAAGTATATTTAAATGATGCTGGTTTACTAGGAGGTTACTTCCATTATGCTGTTAACGACTTAAGATTTGAATTACGATGTAGCCGACACATAGATGTGATAGGTGGGTGGGATATACATGTAGCTGCGCTGTAAACTAATGATTTACATAGGAAAACCTTACCGCTTGCTTTCAACAGATGTTTAAATAAATGTTTAAACCCAACTAAAGTAAATATGTATTTCCTTATTACTTTGCTATTTCTTCTAAGTTAACCACCATACCATGTGTGATCATATGCATGTTAAGGCATATGGAAATCTTACCCTACGACTCTTGTGTAAATTGATGATCATCAGACAACTGATGCTGAACAGTTAAATAATATTATGAATGATAATCATAAATAGCATTTATAAAGAACTAATTCTCTGACAGAATCGCAGCACGTATATGCAAACACCGGTACCCACAGAGTTAAATATCCTTTAAACCTAATTCCTGTCCCTCTCCCCATGCTACCCTTTCTTTCTTAGATGTTGATAACCAAAAGCTTGCCAGAAGAGATATAAATGATGTCGGATTCCGAGATTTTTTACGTTTAGTAGAGAGTGAATTTCACCGACTTCTTGAATGGCATTTGGTATTATTGGGGGGGGGGGTTCTAACTCATCAAACAAATATTTACATGTTTTGGACGCATAAAAGACATCCAGTGCAGCAACTTGACATGAGAATATATCACAAACTCGTACTAGAAGACAAACCCAGTATATACAGGAAATAACCTTTATTATAACTAGCCAAGGTCACAGCCTGGCAATGGTACAAAATTTCAATTACAAGATTTATATACAATTCCTTCCGCTCTGCAAAAAAAAAAATGGCAAAACTGTGCACTGGTCACTATTACAAGCATGCCTAAATGGATTTATTTATCAATACCATGCACAATTCAGGGCTGCATATATATATATATATATATATATATATATATATATATATATATATATTATCGATAACAAACTTTCACTGGTAGACCATTATTTTACATATGGATGTGTACAAAATATGACCATAGTCGTTCACGGCAAATGATAACCAATTTGTACATGTTATTTACATAAAGTAGCTCTAATCCTGACTGTGTACCTCTGAAGGTTCCCTGCATGCATATTCAACATTCATGTACAAATATCATACAATCCATTTTGACACTTGATTTAAACTATTAAAACTGGCTGCCATAAATATCTAAACTCCTCTCCAGAACTGCCGGGACTAAAAGTTCATCATTATTATTATTATCATATATAATACTTTAATCTCATACATATTCATATTTTCATGTATATTTATGAATGTGTGAAGATTTTGCTACATGTTCTATTTTTATCAAAAATATTCAGAGAATTTATATTCTCCAAAATCTTATCTCTATTGTAACATTATAATCTATCTGACCACAGTCTGTCTTGTTAACCCTTGTGTTTTAGTGTGACGTGACATTGTTATTATATATTGGCATCTGACAGTCTTCTGAGGCAGTGCACATGTCAGCTCTTTGCCATGACACAAACTACCATTCTCCCACCTAACTGATGAAACTAAAACCTTCTTAGTTTCCAATCTCCCATACAAGAGGCCCTGCTGGAATCAGTTTTGATCACAACAGGAACAGTTGCTGCATTCTATTATTTCCTGCTGTATGAAGAAAAGACCTCCGGCCAAAGAGGCTCAGCATTTTCCTGACAGCTAAGATTATAAATCTGTTTTATTGTTTATTTAAAAGATCTTTTGGTGTCAGACCAGCTGCTACGTCGATGAGAATCATATTGACTCGGACAGAGATAACACAATAAACTGGGGGTTTCTGGTGAAAGGACTATTTTACCCCAAAATGGCTGCCACCACTCAGCTAATATAGAACCAAAATGAATGAATATGGATCATCAAACCAAAGAAAGTATATAATGAGAAAGCATATATTAATCATTTATATATATATATATATATGTATATATATATATATATATATATATATATATATATATATATATATAAAGCCACCTGAAATTAATTAACAAAAGCAATCTGAAGGAACATTACAGCCCGCTGTAAGCCTCGTCTACATCCGTTATTTAATCCTAAAAAACTTCACAATACACTCACTACATATGCCTGATTGCTTAGAGTTTCTTGAGATGCAGGTTATAATAAAACAAAGTTATATGCCTGGCTAAACTGGATGGCTGACGATATATATATATAACTTGATAACAACACTAGTTGGTAGGAAATCAGATATCAAATTAGCAGGGGCAAGCACTTGTTTAAATTTCAAATGTAATATCATTGAAACTGAATAAGGAAATGTTTGATCTTGTGATAAGTTATATCAATTTTTTTATGATCAAGACCATTTTCACCAGGCGATACTTGAATTATATGGGGGAATGATCACATGATCAGGTCATTTGATCACATGACGCTGACTCTTTCTGTTCGCAAGATGGTTGATCAAACAGGATGCCCCACAATAGATCACCATGTGCTGATTAAGGGATATATTGCTATAATAATCATGTATGGTTTATATAACTACAGTCTGAACCATGGCCAAACCCTGTCATATTTTATTCATATAATTATATTGGATGTACAACTATACATAGTTGCAGTATTAAGGTAACAATATAGGGCTATTTCATATTTTGCTCTGTATAATACCTGTGTTTTATTCAATGTTATACATGGACCCTAACAGACTGGAGGATCGGTATAATGTGCGAATCCGACTATACAGATCACATAAATACATTTATAATTCATAGACAATATGGACTCCAGCCCTGACTGTAAACTGTTGATACTCCTGAAAGTCTTGTAACCTCAAGAAACTTTCACCCATATATACACCACACTCAGTCTTACGCCATAAATATTTATGTTATTTTCATAATATATATATATATATATATATATATATATATATATATATACATGTTAACACATTAGTTCTGTTGAACGTGTGCATATTTCTATGCAGTATTCAATCATTCACTCATACCAAAATAGTTGTGATGCTCTGTTGTGTTTTAGTGGTTTATCATTTTCCATTGGATATAAAATAGACATGTATCATGCATTCTTTTACAAAAGCGTAGGTAAGGCCACTTGTCCCTTTATTGACTCAAGAGTACCTAAACCATTGAAACTCATTTCCTTATCCTGTCCCTATCATGCGATTATCTGAAGGTTTTGGTGTATATCATGGGATGATGTATACTTCACGGTATCAACAAGTATCCAAAGCATGACCCAAAAACGTATTAAAAACACTTAAAAGTGGAATCCTAAGTACTCAGGGTGGTGATATGTTAGCCTTACTTTTTGTAGCCCAGAGTGTCAACATCTCACATTGATACAGAGGGAAAATAACACAGGGTTCAGAAAATTTTTAAGTCAACCACAGTATATTGTTTCAGGGTTCATACCCTTCCAAGAGATCAACATTTCCAATTCATTTTCAACTTGAAGACATTTTCACGGGTTGATCTACATAGATAGGGTTAGGGATTTCAATTTGAGGTTTGAAATGAAATATTAACCAGACGCAACTTCCTTAATACCCAACAGCTATGACGCCTAGTTAAACTTACGCATGTTCCAGGGCAATTGTTCAGATTACTCTCATTGTCGCTCACCAACTGCCGTGTCTGTCTAAAGTAGGTGCGAGTAACAGAGCAGTTGGGCAATTTGTGTAGGGTCCACCGGATCAAATGTAATATGACAGGTCCGGGCTGAAGAGTCAACCTCAAACTAATTAAAGGGCCATTAATATGTGGCTCTATTTTTTTGATAATATAGGATTTTAGCGTTTTCATCATGCACCAACATTTTTTTTTCTGCAGAGAGAAAAATGGTACCAACAGATTGTGCTTTTTCACCATTGCCCCAAGGAGAAGCTGGCATCTGCTAGATAACTATAGGCTCTTAGTTCCCAAATGAGATACATGAGGCGCCACTTTCGCGGCATTTTTTGATAAGTTAATGTCAGTCTCTCAAGCACATTTGTTGGAACTGTTAGAATTGGACAGATATGTATATGAAAAACACCGCTTTATTTACAATGATAACATATAGAAGTAATAATGCGTCTGCCTGAATTTATAGTCGGAGAATCCACGGGAGAATTTTCGGAGAGATTTTTATGGCTCATTTATGCACTGATACTGTGATTGTTGAAAAAAAAAAAATTAAACCGTTTACAATATTATTCATATTATTTTTCCATTTTTAATAGACGGAATTAATAAATAATCTTGCGCATTTATAGCTAAATTTAAAACAATATGGGCCCCTCGCTGTGTGAATATATGAGACTAAATAATTATTCAATCTGCGTCGCCAGTTAGATTTTTAATTTGACCGAGATAAGTGTAAAGTTAAATGTGTTTAACGGTCAAAAGGAAAAATAATGAAGATAATAATAATAATGAAGATGATAATAATAATAATTATTATAATAATAATAATAGGTTACCCTATTTGTATTTCTATTTGGAACCGTTACATTTTTAATATATATATATATATATATATATATATATATATATTTCTGTGGTAAAATAATGAAAGATTGGGTGATGAATTCTCTTTGGGAATCCAGTAAAAAGGTTACATGAATCAGGTGCAACTTATTACCTTCAAATATCTTGATACACTCTGTCAAGGGTTTGTAAATTCCCATGGGATGTAGATATCAAGCGTGACTTCAGTCATCCATTGTTTTATCCATTATCACAAGAGCAATCCTTTATCATATTGACCCTTGTCAGAGCTGCCAACAATCATATCATATATTATATATACTGATGTATTGATGTGTTGATTTACCTGTATATCGTCCCAGTTCTGCTATCTATCTGGTAATTTATAATGTTTGATATTTGTTTTTTTGTGACAAAACACACTAATAACTACCATGTACATGAAACTGAGATCTGCAAGGTCAAGGTTTCACAAATGTGACATTCACTTTATTTATTTATCAGCAAGGCCTGACTATGATCAGTGAATACTGATTCCTGAGGACTCATAAACTGTAGCTCTATGAATGTGCACAGGTATTGGTTTAGTGGACAAAACCTACTACCAGTAAGCTATGAGAGTGACTTTAGCCTTGAATTGATATGGTTCAAGTGAAAACCATACATTTATGATTATTTATACATGAGATATCAAAAGAGTGTCTTGAAGGATAGCCCTGAAATTTGATATTGCTGAAGATTTTGGATTATTTTGTTTGTTGTTGTTTAGGCCAAGCATAGATATAGATATACAAAGATATACCAAATTCAGATTTGGGTCTATGATGTGGAGAGTAACCTTGAACATATACATGTATAAGGCTTGTCAGCTGATTTTAATATATAAAAAATCTCATTTTGCTCAAATGGCTACTTAGTGTTATGTTCTGAAATTTAGTATATGACCCAAGATCTAGGACTGCTTTTTCCACCCAACAAGTCCCGTTTTGCCAACTTCATGTTTTAATTTAACTTTATTCATTACATATTGACGATTTAAGGATCATGTCTTTTCATCAATCTTTGCGCCCAGCAGCTTTGGATGCTTTTTCTGCCGGACCATACTTGGAGCGCCACCTGCAGTCTACAGAATTTAAACTATCACGTTTCTCATGATCTGCTTTGTGCATCATTGTATAAATTAGTAAGCCCTTATACACTAGTATCTGATAGTTTATCTTTTGAACAAGTCTCATGGTGCCAAGTATACATCATTTCAGTTGATAACTAACTACATTAAATAATAGAGCGATATTTCTAAGGGGTTAATGTCAAGCTTATGACTCTATGTATATCATTGTATCTCTGTTGGGAGAAATCCATATTTGTTATCTGGCAATGGACAGTTCTGCCAGTTAGGCATTAGTAAATTTGTATGATGTGGGATTATCTTTGTGCACTGATATGCTTTTAATGGGTAAATTACTGCCACAATAGTAATTACTATTGTCGACCTGAATTGCCACGGCATTTTACCCGTGACAGGGAACTGAAGAGAAAGCAGATTACATGAGGTGGTAAGAATATTTATCTTCATGATAAGCCTGCTGTGATGGGTGGGCGAGATATACATGTAGCTGTAAAACCCTCGAAGAATGTTTTACATAGGAAAATCTTAAAGCTAGGCTGGAACAGATGTTATCCTGTTCAAATAAATATGTTTAAACCAACTGAAGTAAATATTTGTCTTTATTCATTATACTGTGTTATATGTTCTTAGTTAACGCTCATGCCATTGGTGATATTATTAATGTCAAGGCATATGGGCATGAATGCATATAATAATAAAAATAATAATTATAAGAATAAATAGTATTTATATAGCACTTATTGTCTCATAGATTTGTACCCACAATGTGGCACATACAGAACGGAATTTATGGGAAACCTTACCCTTGTACCTCTCCCCAAGACCCACTGTCTTTCTCCTTTGTACAAAATAACTAAAAGCTTGCCATAAGTCATGATATTTTAAATTGGCTTTTATTGGTGAGAGAGTGAGAGATTTTCTCCAAGGGCAGCTGTGAAATTTGGGAGGTATGCCCTTACATCTTTGACAGTTTTATCCATTGAACAAGTCTTCTGCTGCCACCTATATACCATGCCGGTTGAGACACGTTCAAAACGGATTTAAGACTCCAGGGATACTATTGCATCTCTTCTGCTAGTAATTTATCCAGACACCTTTAAGTGAGAATATCACGATAAGTATATACAAATGATGCTGGTTTACTAGGAGGTTACTTCCATTATGCTGTTAACGACTTTAGATTTGAATTACGATGTAGCCGACACATAGATGTGATAGGTGGGTGGGATATACATGTAGCTGCGCTGTAAACTAATGATTTACATAGTAAAACCTTACCGCTTGCTTTCAACAGATGTTAAAATAAATGTTTAAACTCAACTAAAGTAAATTTGTATTTCCTTATTACTTTGCTATTTCTTCTAAGTTAACCACCATACCATGTGTGATCATATGCATGTTAAGGCATATGGAAATCTTACCCTACGACTCTTGTGTAAGTTGATGATCATCAGACAACTGATGCTGAACAATTAAATAATATTATGAATGATAATCATGAATAGCATTTATAAAGAACTAATTCTCTGACAGAATCGCAGCACGTATATGCAAACACCGGTACCCACAGATAAATATCCTTTAAACCTAATTCCTGTCCCTCTCCCCATGCCCCCTTTCTTTCTTAGATGTTGATAACCAAAAGCTTGCCAGAAGAGATATAAATGATGTCGGATTCCGAGATTTTTTACGTTTAGTAGAGAGTGAATTCCACCGACTTCTTGAATGGCATTTGGTATTATTGGAGGGAGGGGTTCTAACTCATCAAACAAATGTTTACATGTTTTGGACGCATAAAAGACATCCAGTGCAGCAACTTGACATGAGAATATATCACAAACTTGTACTAGAAGACCAACCCAGTATATACAGGAAATAAGCTTTATTATAACTAGCCAAGGTCACAGCCTGGCATTGGTACAAGATTTCAATTACAAGATTTATATACAATTCCTTCTGCTCTGCAAAAAAAAAAAATGGCAAAACTGTGCACTGGTCACTATTACAAGCATGCCTAAATGGATTTATTTATCAATACCATGCACAATTCAGGGCTGCATATATATATATATATATTATCGATAACAAACTTTCACTGGTAGACCATTATTTTACATATGGATGTGTACAAAATATGACCATAGTCGTTCACGGCAAATGATAACCAATTTGTACATGTTATTTACATAAAGTAGCTCTAATCCTGACTGTGTACCTCTGAAGGTTCCCTGCATGCATATTCAACATTCATGTACAAATATCATACAATCCATTTTGACACTTGATTTAAACTATTAAAACTGGCTGCCATGAATATCTAAACTCCTCTCCAGAACTGCCGGGACTAAAAGTTCATCATTATTATTATTATCATGTATAATACTATAATCTCATACATATTCATATTTTCATGTATATTGATGAATGTGTGAAGATTTTGCTACATGTTCTATTTTTATCAAAAATATTCAGAGAATTTATATTCTCCAAAATCTTATCTCCATTGTAACATTATAATCTATCTGACCACAGTCTGTCTTGTTAACCCTTGTGTTTTAGTGTGACGTGACATTGTTATTATATATTGGCATCTGACAGTCTTCTGAGGCAGTGCACATGTCAGCTCTTTGCCATGACACAAACTACCATTCTCCCACCTAACTGATGAAACTAAAACCACCTTAGTTTCCAATCTCCCATACAAGAGGCCCTGCTGGAATCAGTTTTGATCACAACAGGAACAGTTGCTGCATTCTATTATTTCCTGCTGTATGAAGAAAAGACCTCCGGCCAAAGAGGCTCAGCATTTTCCTGACAGCTAAGATTATAAATCTGTTTTTATTGTTTATTTAAAAGATCCTTTGGTGTCAGACCAGCTGCTACGTCGATGAGAATCATATTGACTCGGACAGAGATAACACAATAAACTGGGGGTTTCTGGTGAAAGGACTATTTTACCCAAAAATGGCTGCCACCACTCAGCTAATATAGAACCAAAATGAATGAATATGGATCATCAAACCAAAGAAAGTATATAATGAGAAAGCATATATTAATATATATATATATAAAGCTACCTGAAATTAATTTACAAAATCAATCTGAAGGTACATTACAGCCCGCTGTAAGCCTCGTCTACATCAGTTATTTAATCCTAAAAAAACTTCACAATACACTCACTACATATGCCTGATTGCTTGGAGTTTCTTGAGATGCAGGTTATAATAAAACAAAGGTATATGCCTGACATTCATGTATATGACAGAACCTAATCAAAGAACAACACGCCACATAATTAATAACACCACATTGATACATAATCATTGAAAGGTATCATGAATTCAAAGAGTGAAAATAAAACATTTGATTGATTAACTCCAGTAAGAGTAATGTCCCTTTTCACCTGATCAAACAATGTGTAATTATACATGGTCACATAATATCAAGCAATTTTTCACAAGAATAGCCATGTGACCTCAAATATGACTATTATAGTCAAATACTCTGTGAACTTTGTTTGTTATGGCCAAATGATCATAAGATCAGGATTTAATGATCATACTTGACTAATACAGTCATACACTCAAGTGGTTATAGAATATTATAGTCAGACCATCATAAGATCTGGTCACATGATCGTACAACTATTATAGTCATATATAGTCATATCTTGAGTGAAGCAATAGGATCAAATAATCACATGATAAGGTCATATGGTCATGCGCCACCGTTATAGTCTCACAATTAGGTGATACCTGAATTAACATGGGGGAATGATCACATGATCAGGCCATTTGGTCACATGGCGCTGACTCATTATGTTCGCAAGATGGTTGATCAAACAGGATGCCCCACAAT
The DNA here is from genome assembly GCA_026874595.1 of Sipunculus nudus. Classification (NCBI taxonomy): domain Eukaryota; kingdom Metazoa; phylum Annelida; class Sipuncula; order Golfingiida; family Sipunculidae; genus Sipunculus; species Sipunculus nudus. The sequence goes on along the minus strand of CM049322.1, from coordinate 49,993,048 downwards.
AGATCACCATGTGCTGATTAAGGGATATATTGCTATAATAATTATGTATGGTTAATTTAACTATAGTCTGAACCATGGTCATACCCCGTCATATTACATTCATATAATTATTTATGATGTACAACTATACATTGTTGCAGTATTAAGGTTACAATGTAGGGCTATTTCACATTTTGCTCTGTATAATACCTGTGTTTAATTCAATGTTATACATGGACCCTAACAGACTGGAGGATCGGTAAAATGTGCGAATCCGACTATACGGATCACATAAATACATTGATAATTCACAGACAATATGGATTCCAGCCCTGACTGTAAACTGTTGATACTCCTGAAAGTCTTGTCACCTCATGAAACTTCCACCCATATTTACACCACACTCAGTCTTACGCCATAAAATCTCTACATAAATATTTATGTTATTTTCAGAATATATATATATATATTTTTTATTTATTTATTTATATATATATATATATATATATATATATATATATATATATATATAGGCTATGTAAACACATTAGCTCTGTTGAACGTGTACATATTTCTATGCAATATTCAATCATTCACTCATACCAAAATAGTTGTGATGCTCTGTTGTGTTTTAGTGTTGTTTCGTTTTCCAGTGCATATAAAAATAGACATCTAACATGCATTCTTTCACAAAAGCGTAGGCAAGGCCACTTTCCCCTTTAATGACTCAAGAGTACCTAAACCACTGAAACTCATCTCCATTATCCTGTCCCCATTATGCGATTGACAGAATCTACATGTATGTAAAGCACAAATTATGAAAGGCTGCGAGGGAAATTATTTGAAGACTTAATATGACTTTGTTGTATACCATGGGATGATGTATACTTCATGGTATCATTAAGAATCCAAAGCATGACCCAAAAATATGTATTAAAAAAAAAACTTAAAAGTGGAATCCTAAGTACCCTGGATGGTGAAATGTTAGCCTTACTTTTGGTAGCCCGGAGTGTCAACATCTCACATTGATACAGAGGGAAAATAACACATGGTTCAGAAACTTTTTAAGTCAACCACAGTAAATTGTTCAAGGGTTCATACGCTTCCAAAAGATCAACATTTCCAATTCATTTTCAAGACATTTTCATGGGTTGATCTACATAGATAGGGTTAGGGATTTCAATTTGAGTTTTGAAATGAAATATCTACCAGACGCAATTTCCTTAATACCCATAGCTATGACCGCTTAGTTACACTTACGCATGTTCCAGGGATATTGTTCAGATTACTCTCATTGTCGCTCACCAGGTGCCGGGTCTGTCTAAAGTAGGTGTGAGTAAGAGAGCAGTTGGGCAATTTGTGTAGGGTCCACCGGATCAATTGTAATATGACATGTCCGGGCTGAAGGGTGTCAACTTCAAACTAATTAAAGGGCCATTAATATGTGGCTCATTTTTTTTAGGATTTTAGCGTTTTCAAAATGCACCAACATTTTTTTTTCTGCAGAGAGAAAAATGGTACCAACAGATTGTGCTTTTTCACAGTTTGCAAAAGGAGTAGCTGGCATCTGCTAGATAAATATAGGCTCTCAGTTCCCAAATGAGAAACATGAGGTGCCACTTTCGCGGCATTTTTTGATAAGTTAATGTTAGTCTCTCAAGCACATTTGCTGGAACTAAAAAACACCGCTTTATTTACAATGATAATATATAGAAGTAATAATGCGTCTGCCTGACCTAATAGTCGGAGAATCCACGGAAAGCCTGATGTCAAGGAGAATTTTCGGAGAGAATTTTATGGCTCATTTATGCACTGATACTGTGATAGTTGAAAAAAAAAAACATTAAACCGTTTACAATATTTTTCATATTATTTTTCCACTTTTAATAGACGGAATTAATTAATAATCTTGCGAATTTATACCTAAATTTAAAACAATGTGGGCTCGTCGCTGTGTGAATATATGAGACAAAATAATTATTCAATCTGCGTCGCCAGTTAGATTTTTAATTTGACCGAGATAAGTGTAAAGTTTAATGTGTTTAACGATAATAAGGTAAAATAATGAAGACAATAATAACAATAATAATAATAATAAAAGGTTACCCTATTTGTATTTCTATTTGGAACCGTTACATTTTCAATATATATATATATATATATATATATATATATATATATATTTCTGTGGTAAAAAAATGAAAGACTGGGTGATGAATTCTCTTTGGGAATCCAGTGAAAAGGTTACATGAATCAGCTGCAACTTATTACCTTCAAATATCTTGATACACTCTGGCAAGCGTTTGTAAATTTCCATGGGATGTAGATATAAAGCGTGACTTCAGTTATCCATTGTTTTATCCATTATCACAAGAGCAATACTTTATCATATTGACCCTTGTCAGAGCTGCCAACAATCATATCATATATTATATATACTGATATATTGATGTGTTGAGTTACCTGTATATCGTCCCAATTCTGCTATCTATCTGGTAATTTATAATGTTTGATATTTGTTTTTTGTGACAAAATACACAAATAATTACCATGAACATGAAATTGAGATCTGCAAGGTCAAGGTTTCACAAATGTGACATTCACTTTATTTATTATCAGCAAGGCCTGACTATGATCAGTGAATACTGATTCCTGAGGACTCATAAACTGTAGCGCTATGAATGTGCACAGGTATTGGTTTAGTGGACAAAACCTACTACCAGTAAGCTATCAGAGTGACTTTAGCCTTGAATTGATATGGTTCAAGTGAAAACAATACATTTATGATTATTTATTCATAAGATATCAAAAGAGTGTCTTGAAGGATAGCCCTGAAATTTGATATTGCTGAAGATTTTGGATTATTTTGTTTGTTGTTGTTTAGGCCAAGCATAGATATAGATATACAAAGATATACCAAATTCAGATTTGGGTCAATGACGTGGAGAGTAACCTTGAACATATACATGTATAAGGCTTGTCAGCTGATTTTAATATATACAAAATCTCATTTTGCTCAAATGGCTACTTAGTGTTATGTTCTGAAATTTAGTATATGACCCAAGATCTAGGACTGCTTTTTCCACCCAACAAGTCCCGTTTTGCCAACTTCATGTTTTAATTTAACTTTATTCATTACATATTGACGATTTAAGGATCATGTCTTTTCATCAATCTTTGCGCCCAGCAGCTTTGGATGCTTTTTCTGCCGGACCATACTTGGAGCGCCACCTGCAGTCTACAGAATTTAAACTATCACGTTTCTCATGATCTGCTTTGTGCATCATTGTAAAAATTAGTAAGCCCTTATACACTAGTATCTGATAGTTTATCTTTTGAACAAGTCTCATGGTGCCACGTATACATCATTTCAGTTGATACCTAACTACATTACATAATAGAGCGATATTTCTAAGGGGTTAATGTCAAGCTTATGACTCTATGTATATCATTGTATCTCTGTTGGGAGAAATCTATATTTGTTATCTGGCAATGGACAGTTCTGCCAGTTAGGCATTAGTAAATTTGTATGATGTTGGATTATCTTTGTGCACCGATATGCTTTTAATGGGTAAATTACTGCCACAATAGTAATTACTGTTCTCGACCTGAATTGCCACGGCATTTTACCCGTGACAGGGAACTGAAGAGAAAGCAGATTACAGGAGGTGGTAAGAATATTTATCTTCATGATAAGTCTGCTGTGATGGGTGGGCGAGATATACATGTAGCTGTAAAACCCTCGAAGAATGTTTTACATAGGAAAATCTTAAAGCTAGCCTGGAACAGATGTAATCCTGTTCAAATAAATATGTTTAAACCAACTGAAGGAAATATTTGTCTTTATTCATTATACTGTGTTATATGTTCTTAGTTAACGCTCATGCCATTGGTGATATTATTGTCAAGGCATATGGGCATGAATGCATATAATAATAAAAATAATAATTATAAGAATAAATAGTATTTATATAGCACTTATTGTCTCATAGATTTGTACCCACAATGTGGCACATACAGAACGGAATTTTTGGGAAAACCTTACCCTTGTACCTCTCCCCAAGACCCACTGTCTTTCTCCTTTGTACAAAATAACTAAAAGCTTGCCATAAGTCATGATATTTTAAATTGGCTTTTATTGATGAGAGAGTGAGAGATTTTCTCCATAGCAGCTGTGAAATTTGGGAGGTATGCCCTTACATCTTTGACAGTTTTATCCATTGAACAAGTCTTCTGCTGCCACCTATATACCATGCCGGTTGATATTTTTCTTAACAGAGACACGTTCAAAACGGATTTAAGACTCCAGGGATACTATTGCATCTCTTCTGCTAGTAATTTATCCAGACACCTTTAAGTGAGAATATCACGATAAGTATATTTAAATGATGCTGGTTTACTAGGAGGTTACTTCCATTATGCTGTTAACGACTTAAGATTTGAATTACGATGTAGCCGACACATAGATGTGATAGGTGGGTGGGATATACATGTAGCTGCGCTGTAAACTAATGATTTACATAGGAAAACCTTACCGCTTGCTTTCAACAGATGTTTAAATAAATGTTTAAACCCAACTAAAGTAAATATGTATTTCCTTATTACTTTGCTATTTCTTCTAAGTTAACCACCATACCATGTGTGATCATATGCATGTTAAGGCATATGGAAATCTTACCCTACGACTCTTGTGTAAATTGATGATCATCAGACAACTGATGCTGAACAGTTAAATAATATTATGAATGATAATCATAAATAGCATTTATAAAGAACTAATTCTCTGACAGAATCGCAGCACGTATATGCAAACACCGGTACCCACAGAGTTAAATATCCTTTAAACCTAATTCCTGTCCCTCTCCCCATGCTACCCTTTCTTTCTTAGATGTTGATAACCAAAAGCTTGCCAGAAGAGATATAAATGATGTCGGATTCCGAGATTTTTTACGTTTAGTAGAGAGTGAATTTCACCGACTTCTTGAATGGCATTTGGTATTATTGGGGGGGGGGGGGGGTTCTAACTCATCAAACAAATATTTACATGTTTTGGACGCATAAAAGACATCCAGTGCAGCAACTTGACATGAGAATATATCACAAACTCGTACTAGAAGACAAACCCAGTATATACAGGAAATAACCTTTATTATAACTAGCCAAGGTCACAGCCTGGCAATGGTACAAAATTTCAATTACAAGATTTATATACAATTCCTTCCGCTCTGCAAAAAAAAAAATGGCAAAACTGTGCACTGGTCACTATTACAAGCATGCCTAAATGGATTTATTTATCAATACCATGCACAATTCAGGGCTGCATATATATATATATATATATATATATATATATATATATATATATATTATCGATAACAAACTTTCACTGGTAGACCATTATTTTACATATGGATGTGTACAAAATATGACCATAGTCGTTCACGGCAAATGATAACCAATTTGTACATGTTATTTACATAAAGTAGCTCTAATCCTGACTGTGTACCTCTGAAGGTTCCCTGCATGCATATTCAACATTCATGTACAAATATCATACAATCCATTTTGACACTTGATTTAAACTATTAAAACTGGCTGCCATAAATATCTAAACTCCTCTCCAGAACTGCCGGGACTAAAAGTTCATCATTATTATTATTATCATATATAATACTTTAATCTCATACATATTCATATTTTCATGTATATTTATGAATGTGTGAAGATTTTGCTACATGTTCTATTTTTATCAAAAATATTCAGAGAATTTATATTCTCCAAAATCTTATCTCTATTGTAACATTATAATCTATCTGACCACAGTCTGTCTTGTTAACCCTTGTGTTTTAGTGTGACGTGACATTGTTATTATATATTGGCATCTGACAGTCTTCTGAGGCAGTGCACATGTCAGCTCTTTGCCATGACACAAACTACCATTCTCCCACCTAACTGATGAAACTAAAACCTTCTTAGTTTCCAATCTCCCATACAAGAGGCCCTGCTGGAATCAGTTTTGATCACAACAGGAACAGTTGCTGCATTCTATTATTTCCTGCTGTATGAAGAAAAGACCTCCGGCCAAAGAGGCTCAGCATTTTCCTGACAGCTAAGATTATAAATCTGTTTTATTGTTTATTTAAAAGATCTTTTGGTGTCAGACCAGCTGCTACGTCGATGAGAATCATATTGACTCGGACAGAGATAACACAATAAACTGGGGGTTTCTGGTGAAAGGACTATTTTACCCCAAAATGGCTGCCACCACTCAGCTAATATAGAACCAAAATGAATGAATATGGATCATCAAACCAAAGAAAGTATATAATGAGAAAGCATATATTAATCATTTATATATATATATATATATGTATATATATATATATATATATATATATATATATATATATATATATATAAAGCCACCTGAAATTAATTAACAAAAGCAATCTGAAGGAACATTACAGCCCGCTGTAAGCCTCGTCTACATCCGTTATTTAATCCTAAAAAACTTCACAATACACTCACTACATATGCCTGATTGCTTAGAGTTTCTTGAGATGCAGGTTATAATAAAACAAAGTTATATGCCTGGCTAAACTGGATGGCTGACGATATATATATATAACTTGATAACAACACTAGTTGGTAGGAAATCAGATATCAAATTAGCAGGGGCAAGCACTTGTTTAAATTTCAAATGTAATATCATTGAAACTGAATAAGGAAATGTTTGATCTTGTGATAAGTTATATCAATTTTTTTATGATCAAGACCATTTTCACCAGGCGATACTTGAATTATATGGGGGAATGATCACATGATCAGGTCATTTGATCACATGACGCTGACTCTTTCTGTTCGCAAGATGGTTGATCAAACAGGATGCCCCACAATAGATCACCATGTGCTGATTAAGGGATATATTGCTATAATAATCATGTATGGTTTATATAACTACAGTCTGAACCATGGCCAAACCCTGTCATATTTTATTCATATAATTATATTGGATGTACAACTATACATAGTTGCAGTATTAAGGTAACAATATAGGGCTATTTCATATTTTGCTCTGTATAATACCTGTGTTTTATTCAATGTTATACATGGACCCTAACAGACTGGAGGATCGGTATAATGTGCGAATCCGACTATACAGATCACATAAATACATTTATAATTCATAGACAATATGGACTCCAGCCCTGACTGTAAACTGTTGATACTCCTGAAAGTCTTGTAACCTCAAGAAACTTTCACCCATATATACACCACACTCAGTCTTACGCCATAAATATTTATGTTATTTTCATAATATATATATATATATATATATATATATATATATACATGTTAACACATTAGTTCTGTTGAACGTGTGCATATTTCTATGCAGTATTCAATCATTCACTCATACCAAAATAGTTGTGATGCTCTGTTGTGTTTTAGTGGTTTATCATTTTCCATTGGATATAAAATAGACATGTATCATGCATTCTTTTACAAAAGCGTAGGTAAGGCCACTTGTCCCTTTATTGACTCAAGAGTACCTAAACCATTGAAACTCATTTCCTTATCCTGTCCCTATCATGCGATTATCTGAAGGTTTTGGTGTATATCATGGGATGATGTATACTTCACGGTATCAACAAGTATCCAAAGCATGACCCAAAAACGTATTAAAAACACTTAAAAGTGGAATCCTAAGTACTCAGGGTGGTGATATGTTAGCCTTACTTTTTGTAGCCCAGAGTGTCAACATCTCACATTGATACAGAGGGAAAATAACACAGGGTTCAGAAAATTTTTAAGTCAACCACAGTATATTGTTTCAGGGTTCATACCCTTCCAAGAGATCAACATTTCCAATTCATTTTCAACTTGAAGACATTTTCACGGGTTGATCTACATAGATAGGGTTAGGGATTTCAATTTGAGGTTTGAAATGAAATATTAACCAGACGCAACTTCCTTAATACCCAACAGCTATGACGCCTAGTTAAACTTACGCATGTTCCAGGGCAATTGTTCAGATTACTCTCATTGTCGCTCACCAACTGCCGTGTCTGTCTAAAGTAGGTGCGAGTAACAGAGCAGTTGGGCAATTTGTGTAGGGTCCACCGGATCAAATGTAATATGACAGGTCCGGGCTGAAGAGTCAACCTCAAACTAATTAAAGGGCCATTAATATGTGGCTCTATTTTTTTGATAATATAGGATTTTAGCGTTTTCATCATGCACCAACATTTTTTTTTCTGCAGAGAGAAAAATGGTACCAACAGATTGTGCTTTTTCACCATTGCCCCAAGGAGAAGCTGGCATCTGCTAGATAACTATAGGCTCTTAGTTCCCAAATGAGATACATGAGGCGCCACTTTCGCGGCATTTTTTGATAAGTTAATGTCAGTCTCTCAAGCACATTTGTTGGAACTGTTAGAATTGGACAGATATGTATATGAAAAACACCGCTTTATTTACAATGATAACATATAGAAGTAATAATGCGTCTGCCTGAATTTATAGTCGGAGAATCCACGGGAGAATTTTCGGAGAGATTTTTATGGCTCATTTATGCACTGATACTGTGATTGTTGAAAAAAAAAAAATTAAACCGTTTACAATATTATTCATATTATTTTTCCATTTTTAATAGACGGAATTAATAAATAATCTTGCGCATTTATAGCTAAATTTAAAACAATATGGGCCCCTCGCTGTGTGAATATATGAGACTAAATAATTATTCAATCTGCGTCGCCAGTTAGATTTTTAATTTGACCGAGATAAGTGTAAAGTTAAATGTGTTTAACGGTCAAAAGGAAAAATAATGAAGATAATAATAATAATGAAGATGATAATAATAATAATTATTATAATAATAATAATAGGTTACCCTATTTGTATTTCTATTTGGAACCGTTACATTTTTAATATATATATATATATATATATATATATATATATATATTTCTGTGGTAAAATAATGAAAGATTGGGTGATGAATTCTCTTTGGGAATCCAGTAAAAAGGTTACATGAATCAGGTGCAACTTATTACCTTCAAATATCTTGATACACTCTGTCAAGGGTTTGTAAATTCCCATGGGATGTAGATATCAAGCGTGACTTCAGTCATCCATTGTTTTATCCATTATCACAAGAGCAATCCTTTATCATATTGACCCTTGTCAGAGCTGCCAACAATCATATCATATATTATATATACTGATGTATTGATGTGTTGATTTACCTGTATATCGTCCCAGTTCTGCTATCTATCTGGTAATTTATAATGTTTGATATTTGTTTTTTTGTGACAAAACACACTAATAACTACCATGTACATGAAACTGAGATCTGCAAGGTCAAGGTTTCACAAATGTGACATTCACTTTATTTATTTATCAGCAAGGCCTGACTATGATCAGTGAATACTGATTCCTGAGGACTCATAAACTGTAGCTCTATGAATGTGCACAGGTATTGGTTTAGTGGACAAAACCTACTACCAGTAAGCTATGAGAGTGACTTTAGCCTTGAATTGATATGGTTCAAGTGAAAACCATACATTTATGATTATTTATACATGAGATATCAAAAGAGTGTCTTGAAGGATAGCCCTGAAATTTGATATTGCTGAAGATTTTGGATTATTTTGTTTGTTGTTGTTTAGGCCAAGCATAGATATAGATATACAAAGATATACCAAATTCAGATTTGGGTCTATGATGTGGAGAGTAACCTTGAACATATACATGTATAAGGCTTGTCAGCTGATTTTAATATATAAAAAATCTCATTTTGCTCAAATGGCTACTTAGTGTTATGTTCTGAAATTTAGTATATGACCCAAGATCTAGGACTGCTTTTTCCACCCAACAAGTCCCGTTTTGCCAACTTCATGTTTTAATTTAACTTTATTCATTACATATTGACGATTTAAGGATCATGTCTTTTCATCAATCTTTGCGCCCAGCAGCTTTGGATGCTTTTTCTGCCGGACCATACTTGGAGCGCCACCTGCAGTCTACAGAATTTAAACTATCACGTTTCTCATGATCTGCTTTGTGCATCATTGTATAAATTAGTAAGCCCTTATACACTAGTATCTGATAGTTTATCTTTTGAACAAGTCTCATGGTGCCAAGTATACATCATTTCAGTTGATAACTAACTACATTAAATAATAGAGCGATATTTCTAAGGGGTTAATGTCAAGCTTATGACTCTATGTATATCATTGTATCTCTGTTGGGAGAAATCCATATTTGTTATCTGGCAATGGACAGTTCTGCCAGTTAGGCATTAGTAAATTTGTATGATGTGGGATTATCTTTGTGCACTGATATGCTTTTAATGGGTAAATTACTGCCACAATAGTAATTACTATTGTCGACCTGAATTGCCACGGCATTTTACCCGTGACAGGGAACTGAAGAGAAAGCAGATTACATGAGGTGGTAAGAATATTTATCTTCATGATAAGCCTGCTGTGATGGGTGGGCGAGATATACATGTAGCTGTAAAACCCTCGAAGAATGTTTTACATAGGAAAATCTTAAAGCTAGGCTGGAACAGATGTTATCCTGTTCAAATAAATATGTTTAAACCAACTGAAGTAAATATTTGTCTTTATTCATTATACTGTGTTATATGTTCTTAGTTAACGCTCATGCCATTGGTGATATTATTAATGTCAAGGCATATGGGCATGAATGCATATAATAATAAAAATAATAATTATAAGAATAAATAGTATTTATATAGCACTTATTGTCTCATAGATTTGTACCCACAATGTGGCACATACAGAACGGAATTTATGGGAAACCTTACCCTTGTACCTCTCCCCAAGACCCACTGTCTTTCTCCTTTGTACAAAATAACTAAAAGCTTGCCATAAGTCATGATATTTTAAATTGGCTTTTATTGGTGAGAGAGTGAGAGATTTTCTCCAAGGGCAGCTGTGAAATTTGGGAGGTATGCCCTTACATCTTTGACAGTTTTATCCATTGAACAAGTCTTCTGCTGCCACCTATATACCATGCCGGTTGAGACACGTTCAAAACGGATTTAAGACTCCAGGGATACTATTGCATCTCTTCTGCTAGTAATTTATCCAGACACCTTTAAGTGAGAATATCACGATAAGTATATTCAAATGATGCTGGTTTACTAGGAGGTTACTTCCATTATGCTGTTAACGACTTTAGATTTGAATTACGATGTAGCCGACACATAGATGTGATAGGTGGGTGGGATATACATGTAGCTGCGCTGTAAACTAATGATTTACATAGTAAAACCTTACCGCTTGCTTTCAACAGATGTTAAAATAAATGTTTAAACTCAACTAAAGTAAATTTGTATTTCCTTATTACTTTGCTATTTCTTCTAAGTTAACCACCATACCATGTGTGATCATATGCATGTTAAGGCATATGGAAATCTTACCCTACGACTCTTGTGTAAGTTGATGATCATCAGACAACTGATGCTGAACAATTAAATAATATTATGAATGATAATCATGAATAGCATTTATAAAGAACTAATTCTCTGACAGAATCGCAGCACGTATATGCAAACACCGGTACCCACAGATAAATATCCTTTAAACCTAATTCCTGTCCCTCTCCCCATGCCCCCTTTCTTTCTTAGATGTTGATAACCAAAAGCTTGCCAGAAGAGATATAAATGATGTCGGATTCCGAGATTTTTTACGTTTAGTAGAGAGTGAATTCCACCGACTTCTTGAATGGCATTTGGTATTATTGGAGGGAGGGGTTCTAACTCATCAAACAAATGTTTACATGTTTTGGACGCATAAAAGACATCCAGTGCAGCAACTTGACATGAGAATATATCACAAACTTGTACTAGAAGACCAACCCAGTATATACAGGAAATAAGCTTTATTATAACTAGCCAAGGTCACAGCCTGGCATTGGTACAAGATTTCAATTACAAGATTTATATACAATTCCTTCTGCTCTGCAAAAAAAAAAATGGCAAAACTGTGCACTGGTCACTATTACAAGCATGCCTAAATGGATTTATTTATCAATACCATGCACAATTCAGGGCTGCATATATATATATATATATTATCGATAACAAACTTTCACTGGTAGACCATTATTTTACATATGGATGTGTACAAAATATGACCATAGTCGTTCACGGCAAATGATAACCAATTTGTACATGTTATTTACATAAAGTAGCTCTAATCCTGACTGTGTACCTCTGAAGGTTCCCTGCATGCATATTCAACATTCATGTACAAATATCATACAATCCATTTTGACACTTGATTTAAACTATTAAAACTGGCTGCCATGAATATCTAAACTCCTCTCCAGAACTGCCGGGACTAAAAGTTCATCATTATTATTATTATCATGTATAATACTATAATCTCATACATATTCATATTTTCATGTATATTGATGAATGTGTGAAGATTTTGCTACATGTTCTATTTTTATCAAAAATATTCAGAGAATTTATATTCTCCAAAATCTTATCTCCATTGTAACATTATAATCTATCTGACCACAGTCTGTCTTGTTAACCCTTGTGTTTTAGTGTGACGTGACATTGTTATTATATATTGGCATCTGACAGTCTTCTGAGGCAGTGCACATGTCAGCTCTTTGCCATGACACAAACTACCATTCTCCCACCTAACTGATGAAACTAAAACCACCTTAGTTTCCAATCTCCCATACAAGAGGCCCTGCTGGAATCAGTTTTGATCACAACAGGAACAGTTGCTGCATTCTATTATTTCCTGCTGTATGAAGAAAAGACCTCCGGCCAAAGAGGCTCAGCATTTTCCTGACAGCTAAGATTATAAATCTGTTTTTATTGTTTATTTAAAAGATCCTTTGGTGTCAGACCAGCTGCTACGTCGATGAGAATCATATTGACTCGGACAGAGATAACACAATAAACTGGGGGTTTCTGGTGAAAGGACTATTTTACCCAAAAATGGCTGCCACCACTCAGCTAATATAGAACCAAAATGAATGAATATGGATCATCAAACCAAAGAAAGTATATAATGAGAAAGCATATATTAATATATATATATATAAAGCTACCTGAAATTAATTTACAAAATCAATCTGAAGGTACATTACAGCCCGCTGTAAGCCTCGTCTACATCAGTTATTTAATCCTAAAAAAACTTCACAATACACTCACTACATATGCCTGATTGCTTGGAGTTTCTTGAGATGCAGGTTATAATAAAACAAAGGTATATGCCTGACATTCATGTATATGACAGAACCTAATCAAAGAACAACACGCCACATAATTAATAACACCACATTGATACATAATCATTGAAAGGTATCATGAATTCAAAGAGTGAAAATAAAACATTTGATTGATTAACTCCAGTAAGAGTAATGTCCCTTTTCACCTGATCAAACAATGTGTAATTATACATGGTCACATAATATCAAGCAATTTTTCACAAGAATAGCCATGTGACCTCAAATATGACTATTATAGTCAAATACTCTGTGAACTTTGTTTGTTATGGCCAAATGATCATAAGATCAGGATTTAATGATCATACTTGACTAATACAGTCATACACTCAAGTGGTTATAGAATATTATAGTCAGACCATCATAAGATCTGGTCACATGATCGTACAACTATTATAGTCATATATAGTCATATCTTGAGTGAAGCAATAGGATCAAATAATCACATGATAAGGTCATATGGTCATGCGCCACCGTTATAGTCTCACAATTAGGTGATACCTGAATTAACATGGGGGAATGATCACATGATCAGGCCATTTGGTCACATGGCGCTGACTCATTATGTTCGCAAGATGGTTGATCAAACAGGATGCCCCACAATAGATCACCATGTGCTGATTAAGGGATATATTGCTATAATAATTATGTATGGTTAATTTAACTATAGTCTGAACCATGGTCATACCCCGTCATATTACATTCATATAATTATTTATGATGTACAACTATACATTGTTGCAGTATTAAGGTTACAATGTAGGGCTATTTCACATTTTGCTCTGTATAATACCTGTGTTTAATTCAATGTTATACATGGACCCTAACAGACTGGAGGATCGGTAAAATGTGCGAATCCGACTATACGGATCACATAAATACATTGATAATTCACAGACAATATGGATTCCAGCCCTGACTGTAAACTGTTGATACTCCTGAAAGTCTTGTCACCTCATGAAACTTCCACCCATATTTACACCACACTCAGTCTTACGCCATAAAATCTCTACATAAATATTTATGTTATTTTCAGAATATATATATATATATTTTTTATTTATTTATTTATATATATATATATATATATATATATATATATATATATATAGGCTATGTAAACACATTAGCTCTGTTGAACGTGTACATATTTCTATGCAATATTCAATCATTCACTCATACCAAAATAGTTGTGATGCTCTGTTGTGTTTTAGTGTTGTTTCGTTTTCCAGTGCATATAAAAATAGACATCTAACATGCATTCTTTCACAAAAGCGTAGGCAAGGCCACTTTCCCCTTTAATGACTCAAGAGTACCTAAACCACTGAAACTCATCTCCATTATCCTGTCCCCATTATGCGATTGACAGAATCTACATGTATGTAAAGCACAAATTATGAAAGGCTGCGAGGGAAATTATTTGAAGACTTAATATGACTTTGTTGTATACCATGGGATGATGTATACTTCATGGTATCATTAAGAATCCAAAGCATGACCCAAAAATATGTATTAAAAAAAAACTTAAAAGTGGAATCCTAAGTACCCTGGATGGTGAAATGTTAGCCTTACTTTTGGTAGCCCGGAGTGTCAACATCTCACATTGATACAGAGGGAAAATAACACATGGTTCAGAAACTTTTTAAGTCAACCACAGTAAATTGTTCAAGGGTTCATACGCTTCCAAAAGATCAACATTTCCAATTCATTTTCAAGACATTTTCATGGGTTGATCTACATAGATAGGGTTAGGGATTTCAATTTGAGTTTTGAAATGAAATATCTACCAGACGCAATTTCCTTAATACCCATAGCTATGACCGCCTAGTTACACTTACGCATGTTCCAGGGATATTGTTCAGATTACTCTCATTGTCGCTCACCAGGTGCCGGGTCTGTCTAAAGTAGGTGTGAGTAAGAGAGCAGTTGGGCAATTTGTGTAGGGTCCACCGGATCAATTGTAATATGACATGTCCGGGCTGAAGGGTGTCAACTTCAAACTAATTAAAGGGCCATTAATATGTGGCTCATTTTTTTTAGGATTTTAGC
Source organism: Sipunculus nudus (assembly GCA_026874595.1). Classification (NCBI taxonomy): domain Eukaryota; kingdom Metazoa; phylum Annelida; class Sipuncula; order Golfingiida; family Sipunculidae; genus Sipunculus; species Sipunculus nudus. The sequence continues at coordinate 49,977,733 of CM049322.1, read as the reverse complement.
GTTTTCAAAATGCACCAACATTTTTTTTTCTGCAGAGAGAAAAATGGTACCAACAGATTGTGCTTTTTCACAGTTTGCAAAAGGAGTAGCTGGCATCTGCTAGATAAATATAGGCTCTCAGTTCCCAAATGAGAAACATGAGGTGCCACTTTCGCGGCATTTTTTGATAAGTTAATGTTAGTCTCTCAAGCACATTTGCTGGAACTAAAAAACACCGCTTTATTTACAATGATAATATATAGAAGTAATAATGCGTCTGCCTGACCTAATAGTCGGAGAATCCACGGAAAGCCTGATGTCAAGGAGAATTTTCGGAGAGAATTTTATGGCTCATTTATGCACTGATACTGTGATAGTTGAAAAAAAAAAACATTAAACCGTTTACAATATTTTTCATATTATTTTTCCACTTTTAATAGACGGAATTAATTAATAATCTTGCGAATTTATACCTAAATTTAAAACAATGTGGGCTCGTCGCTGTGTGAATATATGAGACAAAATAATTATTCAATCTGCGTCGCCAGTTAGATTTTTAATTTGACCGAGATAAGTGTAAAGTTTAATGTGTTTAACGATAATAAGGTAAAATAATGAAGACAATAATAACAATAATAATAATAATAAAAGGTTACCCTATTTGTATTTCTATTTGGAACCGTTACATTTTCAAAATATATATATATATATATATATATATATATATATATATATTTCTGTGGTAAAAAAATGAAAGACTGGGTGATGAATTCTCTTTGGGAATCCAGTGAAAAGGTTACATGAATCAGCTGCAACTTATTACCTTCAAATATCTTGATACACTCTGGCAAGCGTTTGTAAATTTCCATGGGATGTAGATATAAAGCGTGACTTCAGTTATCCATTGTTTTATCCATTATCACAAGAGCAATACTTTATCATATTGACCCTTGTCAGAGCTGCCAACAATCATATCATATATTATATATACTGATATATTGATGTGTTGAGTTACCTGTATATCGTCCCAATTCTGCTATCTATCTGGTAATTTATAATGTTTGATATTTGTTTTTTGTGACAAAATACACAAATAATTACCATGAACATGAAATTGAGATCTGCAAGGTCAAGGTTTCACAAATGTGACATTCACTTTATTTATTATCAGCAAGGCCTGACTATGATCAGTGAATACTGATTCCTGAGGACTCATAAACTGTAGCGCTATGAATGTGCACAGGTATTGGTTTAGTGGACAAAACCTACTACCAGTAAGCTATCAGAGTGACTTTAGCCTTGAATTGATATGGTTCAAGTGAAAACAATACATTTATGATTATTTATTCATAAGATATCAAAAGAGTGTCTTGAAGGATAGCCCTGAAATTTGATATTGCTGAAGATTTTGGATTATTTTGTTTGTTGTTGTTTAGGCCAAGCATAGATATAGATATACAAAGATATACCAAATTCAGATTTGGGTCAATGACGTGGAGAGTAACCTTGAACATATACATGTATAAGGCTTGTCAGCTGATTTTAATATATACAAAATCTCATTTTGCTCAAATGGCTACTTAGTGTTATGTTCTGAAATTTAGTATATGACCCAAGATCTAGGACTGCTTTTTCCACCCAACAAGTCCCGTTTTGCCAACTTCATGTTTTAATTTAACTTTATTCATTACATATTGACGATTTAAGGATCATGTCTTTTCATCAATCTTTGCGCCCAGCAGCTTTGGATGCTTTTTCTGCCGGACCATACTTGGAGCGCCACCTGCAGTCTACAGAATTTAAACTATCACGTTTCTCATGATCTGCTTTGTGCATCATTGTAAAAATTAGTAAGCCCTTATACACTAGTATCTGATAGTTTATCTTTTGAACAAGTCTCATGGTGCCACGTATACATCATTTCAGTTGATACCTAACTACATTACATAATAGAGCGATATTTCTAAGGGGTTAATGTCAAGCTTATGACTCTATGTATATCATTGTATCTCTGTTGGGAGAAATCTATATTTGTTATCTGGCAATGGACAGTTCTGCCAGTTAGGCATTAGTAAATTTGTATGATGTTGGATTATCTTTGTGCACCGATATGCTTTTAATGGGTAAATTACTGCCACAATAGTAATTACTGTTCTCGACCTGAATTGCCACGGCATTTTACCCGTGACAGGGAACTGAAGAGAAAGCAGATTACAGGAGGTGGTAAGAATATTTATCTTCATGATAAGTCTGCTGTGATGGGTGGGCGAGATATACATGTAGCTGTAAAACCCTCGAAGAATGTTTTACATAGGAAAATCTTAAAGCTAGCCTGGAACAGATGTAATCCTGTTCAAATAAATATGTTTAAACCAACTGAAGGAAATATTTGTCTTTATTCATTATACTGTGTTATATGTTCTTAGTTAACGCTCATGCCATTGGTGATATTATTGTCAAGGCATATGGGCATGAATGCATATAATAATAAAAATAATAATTATAAGAATAAATAGTATTTATATAGCACTTATTGTCTCATAGATTTGTACCCACAATGTGGCACATACAGAACGGAATTTTTGGGAAAACCTTACCCTTGTACCTCTCCCCAAGACCCACTGTCTTTCTCCTTTGTACAAAATAACTAAAAGCTTGCCATAAGTCATGATATTTTAAATTGGCTTTTATTGATGAGAGAGTGAGAGATTTTCTCCATAGCAGCTGTGAAATTTGGGAGGTATGCCCTTACATCTTTGACAGTTTTATCCATTGAACAAGTCTTCTGCTGCCACCTATATACCATGCCGGTTGATATTTTTCTTAACAGAGACACGTTCAAAACGGATTTAAGACTCCAGGGATACTATTGCATCTCTTCTGCTAGTAATTTATCCAGACACCTTTAAGTGAGAATATCACGATAAGTATATTTAAATGATGCTGGTTTACTAGGAGGTTACTTCCATTATGCTGTTAACGACTTAAGATTTGAATTACGATGTAGCCGACACATAGATGTGATAGGTGGGTGGGATATACATGTAGCTGCGCTGTAAACTAATGATTTACATAGGAAAACCTTACCGCTTGCTTTCAACAGATGTTTAAATAAATGTTTAAACCCAACTAAAGTAAATATGTATTTCCTTATTACTTTGCTATTTCTTCTAAGTTAACCACCATACCATGTGTGATCATATGCATGTTAAGGCATATGGAAATCTTACCCTACGACTCTTGTGTAAATTGATGATCATCAGACAACTGATGCTGAACAGTTAAATAATATTATGAATGATAATCATAAATAGCATTTATAAAGAACTAATTCTCTGACAGAATCGCAGCACGTATATGCAAACACCGGTACCCACAGAGTTAAATATCCTTTAAACCTAATTCCTGTCCCTCTCCCCATGCTACCCTTTCTTTCTTAGATGTTGATAACCAAAAGCTTGCCAGAAGAGATATAAATGATGTCGGATTCCGAGATTTTTTACGTTTAGTAGAGAGTGAATTTCACCGACTTCTTGAATGGCATTTGGTATTATTGGGGGGGGGGGGGGGTTCTAACTCATCAAACAAATATTTACATGTTTTGGACGCATAAAAGACATCCAGTGCAGCAACTTGACATGAGAATATATCACAAACTCGTACTAGAAGACAAACCCAGTATATACAGGAAATAACCTTTATTATAACTAGCCAAGGTCACAGCCTGGCAATGGTACAAAATTTCAATTACAAGATTTATATACAATTCCTTCCGCTCTGCAAAAAAAAAAATGGCAAAACTGTGCACTGGTCACTATTACAAGCATGCCTAAATGGATTTATTTATCAATACCATGCACAATTCAGGGCTGCATATATATATATATATATATATATATATATATATATATATATATATATATATATATTATCGATAACAAACTTTCACTGGTAGACCATTATTTTACATATGGATGTGTACAAAATATGACCATAGTCGTTCACGGCAAATGATAACCAATTTGTACATGTTATTTACATAAAGTAGCTCTAATCCTGACTGTGTACCTCTGAAGGTTCCCTGCATGCATATTCAACATTCATGTACAAATATCATACAATCCATTTTGACACTTGATTTAAACTATTAAAACTGGCTGCCATAAATATCTAAACTCCTCTCCAGAACTGCCGGGACTAAAAGTTCATCATTATTATTATTATCATATATAATACTTTAATCTCATACATATTCATATTTTCATGTATATTTATGAATGTGTGAAGATTTTGCTACATGTTCTATTTTTATCAAAAATATTCAGAGAATTTATATTCTCCAAAATCTTATCTCTATTGTAACATTATAATCTATCTGACCACAGTCTGTCTTGTTAACCCTTGTGTTTTAGTGTGACGTGACATTGTTATTATATATTGGCATCTGACAGTCTTCTGAGGCAGTGCACATGTCAGCTCTTTGCCATGACACAAACTACCATTCTCCCACCTAACTGATGAAACTAAAACCTTCTTAGTTTCCAATCTCCCATACAAGAGGCCCTGCTGGAATCAGTTTTGATCACAACAGGAACAGTTGCTGCATTCTATTATTTCCTGCTGTATGAAGAAAAGACCTCCGGCCAAAGAGGCTCAGCATTTTCCTGACAGCTAAGATTATAAATCTGTTTTATTGTTTATTTAAAAGATCTTTTGGTGTCAGACCAGCTGCTACGTCGATGAGAATCATATTGACTCGGACAGAGATAACACAATAAACTGGGGGTTTCTGGTGAAAGGACTATTTTACCCCAAAATGGCTGCCACCACTCAGCTAATATAGAACCAAAATGAATGAATATGGATCATCAAACCAAAGAAAGTATATAATGAGAAAGCATATATTAATCATTTATATATATATATATATATGTATATATATATATATATATATATATATATATATATATATATATATATATATATAAAGCCACCTGAAATTAATTAACAAAAGCAATCTGAAGGAACATTACAGCCCGCTGTAAGCCTCGTCTACATCCGTTATTTAATCCTAAAAAACTTCACAATACACTCACTACATATGCCTGATTGCTTAGAGTTTCTTGAGATGCAGGTTATAATAAAACAAAGTTATATGCCTGGCTAAACTGGATGGCTGACGATATATATATATAACTTGATAACAACACTAGTTGGTAGGAAATCAGATATCAAATTAGCAGGGGCAAGCACTTGTTTAAATTTCAAATGTAATATCATTGAAACTGAATAAGGAAATGTTTGATCTTGTGATAAGTTATATCAATTTTTTTATGATCAAGACCATTTTCACCAGGCGATACTTGAATTATATGGGGGAATGATCACATGATCAGGTCATTTGATCACATGACGCTGACTCTTTCTGTTCGCAAGATGGTTGATCAAACAGGATGCCCCACAATAGATCACCATGTGCTGATTAAGGGATATATTGCTATAATAATCATGTATGGTTTATATAACTACAGTCTGAACCATGGCCAAACCCTGTCATATTTTATTCATATAATTATATTGGATGTACAACTATACATAGTTGCAGTATTAAGGTAACAATATAGGGCTATTTCATATTTTGCTCTGTATAATACCTGTGTTTTATTCAATGTTATACATGGACCCTAACAGACTGGAGGATCGGTATAATGTGCGAATCCGACTATACAGATCACATAAATACATTTATAATTCATAGACAATATGGACTCCAGCCCTGACTGTAAACTGTTGATACTCCTGAAAGTCTTGTAACCTCAAGAAACTTTCACCCATATATACACCACACTCAGTCTTACGCCATAAATATTTATGTTATTTTCATAATATATATATATATATATATATATATATATATATACATGTTAACACATTAGTTCTGTTGAACGTGTGCATATTTCTATGCAGTATTCAATCATTCACTCATACCAAAATAGTTGTGATGCTCTGTTGTGTTTTAGTGGTTTATCATTTTCCATTGGATATAAAATAGACATGTATCATGCATTCTTTTACAAAAGCGTAGGTAAGGCCACTTGTCCCTTTATTGACTCAAGAGTACCTAAACCATTGAAACTCATTTCCTTATCCTGTCCCTATCATGCGATTATCTGAAGGTTTTGGTGTATATCATGGGATGATGTATACTTCACGGTATCAACAAGTATCCAAAGCATGACCCAAAAACGTATTAAAAACACTTAAAAGTGGAATCCTAAGTACTCAGGGTGGTGATATGTTAGCCTTACTTTTTGTAGCCCAGAGTGTCAACATCTCACATTGATACAGAGGGAAAATAACACAGGGTTCAGAAAATTTTTAAGTCAACCACAGTATATTGTTTCAGGGTTCATACCCTTCCAAGAGATCAACATTTCCAATTCATTTTCAACTTGAAGACATTTTCACGGGTTGATCTACATAGATAGGGTTAGGGATTTCAATTTGAGGTTTGAAATGAAATATTAACCAGACGCAACTTCCTTAATACCCAACAGCTATGACGCCTAGTTAAACTTACGCATGTTCCAGGGCAATTGTTCAGATTACTCTCATTGTCGCTCACCAACTGCCGTGTCTGTCTAAAGTAGGTGCGAGTAACAGAGCAGTTGGGCAATTTGTGTAGGGTCCACCGGATCAAATGTAATATGACAGGTCCGGGCTGAAGAGTCAACCTCAAACTAATTAAAGGGCCATTAATATGTGGCTCTATTTTTTTGATAATATAGGATTTTAGCGTTTTCATCATGCACCAACATTTTTTTTTCTGCAGAGAGAAAAATGGTACCAACAGATTGTGCTTTTTCACCATTGCCCCAAGGAGAAGCTGGCATCTGCTAGATAACTATAGGCTCTTAGTTCCCAAATGAGATACATGAGGCGCCACTTTCGCGGCATTTTTTGATAAGTTAATGTCAGTCTCTCAAGCACATTTGTTGGAACTGTTAGAATTGGACAGATATGTATATGAAAAACACCGCTTTATTTACAATGATAACATATAGAAGTAATAATGCGTCTGCCTGAATTTATAGTCGGAGAATCCACGGGAGAATTTTCGGAGAGATTTTTATGGCTCATTTATGCACTGATACTGTGATTGTTGAAAAAAAAAAAATTAAACCGTTTACAATATTATTCATATTATTTTTCCATTTTTAATAGACGGAATTAATAAATAATCTTGCGCATTTATAGCTAAATTTAAAACAATATGGGCCCCTCGCTGTGTGAATATATGAGACTAAATAATTATTCAATCTGCGTCGCCAGTTAGATTTTTAATTTGACCGAGATAAGTGTAAAGTTAAATGTGTTTAACGGTCAAAAGGAAAAATAATGAAGATAATAATAATAATGAAGATAATAATAATAATAATTATTATAATAATAATAATAGGTTACCCTATTTGTATTTCTATTTGGAACCGTTACATTTTTAATATATATATATATATATATATATATATATATATTTCTGTGGTAAAATAATGAAAGATTGGGTGATGAATTCTCTTTGGGAATCCAGTAAAAAGGTTACATGAATCAGGTGCAACTTATTACCTTCAAATATCTTGATACACTCTGTCAAGGGTTTGTAAATTCCCATGGGATGTAGATATCAAGCGTGACTTCAGTCATCCATTGTTTTATCCATTATCACAAGAGCAATCCTTTATCATATTGACCCTTGTCAGAGCTGCCAACAATCATATCATATATTATATATACTGATGTATTGATGTGTTGATTTACCTGTATATCGTCCCAGTTCTGCTATCTATCTGGTAATTTATAATGTTTGATATTTGTTTTTTTGTGACAAAACACACTAATAACTACCATGTACATGAAACTGAGATCTGCAAGGTCAAGGTTTCACAAATGTGACATTCACTTTATTTATTTATCAGCAAGGCCTGACTATGATCAGTGAATACTGATTCCTGAGGACTCATAAACTGTAGCTCTATGAATGTGCACAGGTATTGGTTTAGTGGACAAAACCTACTACCAGTAAGCTATGAGAGTGACTTTAGCCTTGAATTGATATGGTTCAAGTGAAAACCATACATTTATGATTATTTATACATGAGATATCAAAAGAGTGTCTTGAAGGATAGCCCTGAAATTTGATATTGCTGAAGATTTTGGATTATTTTGTTTGTTGTTGTTTAGGCCAAGCATAGATATAGATATACAAAGATATACCAAATTCAGATTTGGGTCTATGATGTGGAGAGTAACCTTGAACATATACATGTATAAGGCTTGTCAGCTGATTTTAATATATAAAAAATCTCATTTTGCTCAAATGGCTACTTAGTGTTATGTTCTGAAATTTAGTATATGACCCAAGATCTAGGACTGCTTTTTCCACCCAACAAGTCCCGTTTTGCCAACTTCATGTTTTAATTTAACTTTATTCATTACATATTGACGATTTAAGGATCATGTCTTTTCATCAATCTTTGTGCCCAGCAGCTTTGGATGCTTTTTCTGCCGGACCATACTTGGAGCGCCACCTGCAGTCTACAGAATTTAAACTATCACGTTTCTCATGATCTGCTTTGTGCATCATTGTATAAATTAGTAAGCCCTTATACACTAGTATCTGATAGTTTATCTTTTGAACAAGTCTCATGGTGCCAAGTATACATCATTTCAGTTGATAACTAACTACATTAAATAATAGAGCCATATTTCTAAGGGGTTAATGTCAAGCTTATGACTCTATGTATATCATTGTATCTCTGTTGGGAGAAATCCATATTTGTTATCTGGCAATGGACAGTTCTGCCAGTTAGGCATTAGTAAATTTGTATGATGTGGGATTATCTTTGTGCACTGATATGCTTTTAATGGGTAAATTACTGCCACAATAGTAATTACTATTGTCGACCTGAATTGCCACGGCATTTTACCCGTGACAGGGAACTGAAGAGAAAGCAGATTACATGAGGTGGTAAGAATATTTATCTTCATGATAAGCCTGCTGTGATGGGTGGGCGAGATATACATGTAGCTGTAAAACCCTCGAAGAATGTTTTACATAGGAAAATCTTAAAGCTAGGCTGGAACAGATGTTATCCTGTTCAAATAAATATGTTTAAACCAACTGAAGTAAATATTTGTCTTTATTCATTATACTGTGTTATATGTTCTTAGTTAACGCTCATGCCATTGGTGATATTATTAATGTCAAGGCATATGGGCATGAATGCATATAATAATAAAAATAATAATTATAAGAATAAATAGTATTTATATAGCACTTATTGTCTCATAGATTTGTACCCACAATGTGGCACATACAGAACGGAATTTATGGGAAACCTTACCCTTGTACCTCTCCCCAAGACCCACTGTCTTTCTCCTTTGTACAAAATAACTAAAAGCTTGCCATAAGTCATGATATTTTAAATTGGCTTTTATTGGTGAGAGAGTGAGAGATTTTCTCCAAGGGCAGCTGTGAAATTTGGGAGGTATGCCCTTACATCTTTGACAGTTTTATCCATTGAACAAGTCTTCTGCTGCCACCTATATACCATGCCGGTTGAGACACGTTCAAAACGGATTTAAGACTCCAGGGATACTATTGCATCTCTTCTGCTAGTAATTTATCCAGACACCTTTAAGTGAGAATATCACGATAAGTATATTCAAATGATGCTGGTTTACTAGGAGGTTACTTCCATTATGCTGTTAACGACTTTAGATTTGAATTACGATGTAGCCGACACATAGATGTGATAGGTGGGTGGGATATACATGTAGCTGCGCTGTAAACTAATGATTTACATAGTAAAACCTTACCGCTTGCTTTCAACAGATGTTAAAATAAATGTTTAAACTCAACTAAAGTAAATATGTATTTCCTTATTACTTTGCTATTTCTTCTAAGTTAACCACCATACCATGTGTGATCATATGCATGTTAAGGCATATGGAAATCTTACCCTACGACTCTTGTGTAAGTTGATGATCATCAGACAACTGATGCTGAACAATTAAATAATATTATGAATGATAATCATGAATAGCATTTATAAAGAACTAATTCTCTGACAGAATCGCAGCACGTATATGCAAACACCGGTACCCACAGATAAATATCCTTTAAACCTAATTCCTGTCCCTCTCCCCATGCCCCCTTTCTTTCTTAGATGTTGATAACCAAAAGCTTGCCAGAAGAGATATAAATGATGTCGGATTCCGAGATTTTTTACGTTTAGTAGAGAGTGAATTCCACCGACTTCTTGAATGGCATTTGGTATTATTGGAGGGAGGGGTTCTAACTCATCAAACAAATGTTTACATGTTTTGGACGCATAAAAGACATCCAGTGCAGCAACTTGACATGAGAATATATCACAAACTTGTACTAGAAGACCAACCCAGTATATACAGGAAATAAGCTTTATTATAACTAGCCAAGGTCACAGCCTGGCATTGGTACAAGATTTCAATTACAAGATTTATATACAATTCCTTCTGCTCTGCAAAAAAAAAAAAATGGCAAAACTGTGCACTGGTCACTATTACAAGCATGCCTAAATGGATTTATTTATCAATACCATGCACAATTCAGGGCTGCATATATATATATATATATTATCGATAACAAACTTTCACTGGTAGACCATTATTTTACATATGGATGTGTACAAAATATGACCATAGTCGTTCACGGCAAATGATAACCAATTTGTACATGTTATTTACATAAAGTAGCTCTAATCCTGACTGTGTACCTCTGAAGGTTCCCTGCATGCATATTCAACATTCATGTACAAATATCATACAATCCATTTTGACACTTGATTTAAACTATTAAAACTGGCTGCCATGAATATCTAAACTCCTCTCCAGAACTGCCGGGACTAAAAGTTCATCATTATTATTATTATCATGTATAATACTATAATCTCATACATATTCATATTTTCATGTATATTGATGAATGTGTGAAGATTTTGCTACATGTTCTATTTTTATCAAAAATATTCAGAGAATTTATATTCTCCAAAATCTTATCTCCATTGTAACATTATAATCTATCTGACCACAGTCTGTCTTGTTAACCCTTGTGTTTTAGTGTGACGTGACATTGTTATTATATATTGGCATCTGACAGTCTTCTGAGGCAGTGCACATGTCAGCTCTTTGCCATGACACAAACTACCATTCTCCCACCTAACTGATGAAACTAAAACCACCTTAGTTTCCAATCTCCCATACAAGAGGCCCTGCTGGAATCAGTTTTGATCACAACAGGAACAGTTGCTGCATTCTATTATTTCCTGCTGTATGAAGAAAAGACCTCCGGCCAAAGAGGCTCAGCATTTTCCTGACAGCTAAGATTATAAATCTGTTTTTATTGTTTATTTAAAAGATCCTTTGGTGTCAGACCAGCTGCTACGTCGATGAGAATCATATTGACTCGGACAGAGATAACACAATAAACTGGGGGTTTCTGGTGAAAGGACTATTTTACCCAAAAATGGCTGCCACCACTCAGCTAATATAGAACCAAAATGAATGAATATGGATCATCAAACCAAAGAAAGTATATAATGAGAAAGCATATATTAATATATATATATAAAGCTACCTGAAATTAATTTACAAAATCAATCTGAAGGTACATTACAGCCCGCTGTAAGCCTCGTCTACATCAGTTATTTAATCCTAAAAAAACTTCACAATACACTCACTACATATGCCTGATTGCTTGGAGTTTCTTGAGATGCAGGTTATAATAAAACAAAGGTATATGCCTGACATTCATGTATATGACAGAACCTAATCAAAGAACAACACGCCACATAATTAATAACACCACATTGATACATAATCATTGAAAGGTATCATGAATTCAAAGAGTGAAAATAAAACATTTGATTGATTAACTCCAGTAAGAGTAATGTCCCTTTTCACCTGATCAAACAATGTGTAATTATACATGGTCACATAATATCAAGCAATTTTTCACAAGAATAGCCATGTGACCTCAAATATGACTATTATAGTCAAATACTCTGTGAACTTTGTTTGTTATGGCCAAATGATCATAAGATCAGGATTTAATGATCATACTTGACTAATACAGTCATACACTCAAGTGGTTATAGAATATTATGGTCAGACCATCATAAGATCTGGTCACATGATCGTACAACTATTATAGTCATATATAGTCATATCTTGAGTGAAGCAATAGGATCAAATAATCACATGATAAGGTCATATGGTCATGCGCCACCGTTATAGTCTCACAATTAGGTGATACCTGAATTAACATGGGGGAATGATCACATGATCAGGCCATTTGGTCACATGGCGCTGACTCATTATGTTCGCAAGATGGTTGATCAAACAGGATGCCCCACAATAGATCACCATGTGCTGATTAAGGGATATATTGCTATAATAATTATGTATGGTTAATTTAACTATAGTCTGAACCATGGTCATACCCCGTCATATTACATTCATATAATTATTTATGATGTACAACTATACATTGTTGCAGTATTAAGGTTACAATGTAGGGCTATTTCACATTTTGCTCTGTATAATACCTGTGTTTAATTCAATGTTATACATGGACCCTAACAGACTGGAGGATCGGTAAAATGTGCGAATCCGACTATACGGATCACATAAATACATTGATAATTCACAGACAATATGGATTCCAGCCCTGACTGTAAACTGTTGATACTCCTGAAAGTCTTGTCACCTCATGAAACTTCCACCCATATTTACACCACACTCAGTCTTACGCCATAAAATCTCTACATAAATATTTATGTTATTTTCAGAATATATATATATATATTTTTTATTTATTTATTTATATATATATATATATATATATATATATATATATATATATATATATATAGGCTATGTAAACACATTAGCTCTGTTGAACGTGTACATATTTCTATGCAATATTCAATCATTCACTCATACCAAAATAGTTGTGATGCTCTGTTGTGTTTTAGTGTTGTTTCGTTTTCCAGTGCATATAAAAATAGACATCTAACATGCATTCTTTCACAAAAGCGTAGGCAAGGCCACTTTCCCCTTTAATGACTCAAGAGTACCTAAACCACTGAAACTCATCTCCATTATCCTGTCCCCATTATGCGATTGACAGAATCTACATGTATGTAAAGCACAAATTATGAAAGGCTGCGAGGGAAATTATTTGAAGACTTAATATGACTTTGTTGTATACCATGGGATGATGTATACTTCATGGTATCATTAAGAATCCAAAGCATGACCCAAAAATATGTATTAAAAAAAAAACTTAAAAGTGGAATCCTAAGTACCCTGGATGGTGAAATGTTAGCCTTACTTTTGGTAGCCCGGAGTGTCAACATCTCACATTGATACAGAGGGAAAATAACACATGGTTCAGAAACTTTTTAAGTCAACCACAATAAATTGTTCAAGGGTTCATACGCTTCCAAAAGATCAACATTTCCAATTCATTTTCAAGACATTTTCATGGGTTGATCTACATAGATAGGGTTAGGGATTTCAATTTGAGTTTTGAAATGAAATATCTACCAGACGCAATTTCCTTAATACCCATAGCTATGACCGCCTAGTTACACTTACGCATGTTCCAGGGATATTGTTCAGATTACTCTCATTGTCGCTCACCAGGTGCCGGGTCTGTCTAAAGTAGGTGTGAGTAAGAGAGCAGTTGGGCAATTTGTGTAGGGTCCACCGGATCAATTGTAATATGACATGTCCGGGCTGAAGGGTGTCAACTTCAAACTAATTAAAGGGCCATTAATATGTGGCTCATTTTTTTTAGGATTTTAGCGTTTTCAAAATGCACCAACATTTTTTTTTCTGCAGAGAGAAAAATGGTACCAACAGATTGTGCTTTTTCACAGTTTGCAAAAGGAGTAGCTGGCATCTGCTAGATAAATATAGGCTCTCAGTTCCCAAATGAGAAACATGAGGTGCCACTTTCGCGGCATTTTTTGATAAGTTAATGTTAGTCTCTCAAGCACATTTGCTGGAACTAAAAAACACCGCTTTATTTACAATGATAATATATAGAAGTAATAATGCGTCTGCCTGACCTAATAGTCGGAGAATCCACGGAAAGCCTGATGTCAAGGAGAATTTTCGGAGAGAATTTTATGGCTCATTTATGCACTGATACTGTGATAGTTGAAAAAAAAAAACATTAAACCGTTTACAATATTTTTCATATTATTTTTCCACTTTTAATAGACGGAATTAATTAATAATCTTGCGAATTTATACCTAAATTTAAAACAATGTGGGCTCGTCGCTGTGTGAATATATGAGACAAAATAATTATTCAATCTGCGTCGCCAGTTAGATTTTTAATTTGACCGAGATAAGTGTAAAGTTTAATGTGTTTAACGATAATAAGGTAAAATAATGAAGACAATAATAACAATAATAATAATAATAAAAGGTTACCCTATTTGTATTTCTATTTGGAACCGTTACATTTTCAATATATATATATATATATATATATATATATATATATATATATTTCTGTGGTAAAAAAATGAAAGACTGGGTGATGAATTCTCTTTGGGAATCCAGTGAAAAGGTTACATGAATCAGCTGCAACTTATTACCTTCAAATATCTTGATACACTCTGGCAAGCGTTTGTAAATTTCCATGGGATGTAGATATAAAGCGTGACTTCAGTTATCCATTGTTTTATCCATTATCACAAGAGCAATACTTTATCATATTGACCCTTGTCAGAGCTGCCAACAATCATATCATATATTATATATACTGATATATTGATGTGTTGAGTTACCTGTATATCGTCCCAATTCTGCTATCTATCTGGTAATTTATAATGTTTGATATTTGTTTTTTGTGACAAAATACACAAATAATTACCATGAACATGAAATTGAGATCTGCAAGGTCAAGGTTTCACAAATGTGACATTCACTTTATTTATTATCAGCAAGGCCTGACTATGATCAGTGAATACTGATTCCTGAGGACTCATAAACTGTAGCGCTATGAATGTGCACAGGTATTGGTTTAGTGGACAAAACCTACTACCAGTAAGCTATCAGAGTGACTTTAGCCTTGAATTGATATGGTTCAAGTGAAAACAATACATTTATGATTATTTATTCATAAGATATCAAAAGAGTGTCTTGAAGGATAGCCCTGAAATTTGATATTGCTGAAGATTTTGGATTATTTTGTTTGTTGTTGTTTAGGCCAAGCATAGATATAGATATACAAAGATATACCAAATTCAGATTTGGGTCAATGACGTGGAGAGTAACCTTGAACATATACATGTATAAGGCTTGTCAGCTGATTTTAATATATACAAAATCTCATTTTGCTCAAATGGCTACTTAGTGTTATGTTCTGAAATTTAGTATATGACCCAAGATCTAGGACTGCTTTTTCCACCCAACAAGTCCCGTTTTGCCAACTTCATGTTTTAATTTAACTTTATTCATTACATATTGACGATTTAAGGATCATGTCTTTTCATCAATCTTTGCGCCCAGCAGCTTTGGATGCTTTTTCTGCCGGACCATACTTGGAGCGCCACCTGCAGTCTACAGAATTTAAACTATCACGTTTCTCATGATCTGCTTTGTGCATCATTGTAAAAATTAGTAAGCCCTTATACACTAGTATCTGATAGTTTATCTTTTGAACAAGTCTCATGGTGCCACGTATACATCATTTCAGTTGATACCTAACTACATTACATAATAGAGCGATATTTCTAAGGGGTTAATGTCAAGCTTATGACTCTATGTATATCATTGTATCTCTGTTGGGAGAAATCTATATTTGTTATCTGGCAATGGACAGTTCTGCCAGTTAGGCATTAGTAAATTTGTATGATGTTGGATTATCTTTGTGCACCGATATGCTTTTAATGGGTAAATTACTGCCACAATAGTAATTACTGTTCTCGACCTGAATTGCCACGGCATTTTACCCGTGACAGGGAACTGAAGAGAAAGCAGATTACAGGAGGTGGTAAGAATATTTATCTTCATGATAAGTCTGCTGTGATGGGTGGGCGAGATATACATGTAGCTGTAAAACCCTCGAAGAATGTTTTACATAGGAAAATCTTAAAGCTAGCCTGGAACAGATGTAATCCTGTTCAAATAAATATGTTTAAACCAACTGAAGGAAATATTTGTCTTTATTCATTATACTGTGTTATATGTTCTTAGTTAACGCTCATGCCATTGGTGATATTATTGTCAAGGCATATGGGCATGAATGCATATAATAATAAAAATAATAATTATAAGAATAAATAGTATTTATATAGCACTTATTGTCTCATAGATTTGTACCCACAATGTGGCACATACAGAACGGAATTTTTGGGAAAACCTTACCCTTGTACCTCTCCCCAAGACCCACTGTCTTTCTCCTTTGTACAAAATAACTAAAAGCTTGCCATAAGTCATGATATTTTAAATTGGCTTTTATTGATGAGAGAGTGAGAGATTTTCTCCATAGCAGCTGTGAAATTTGGGAGGTATGCCCTTACATCTTTGACAGTTTTATCCATTGAACAAGTCTTCTGCTGCCACCTATATACCATGCCGGTTGATATTTTTCTTAACAGAGACACGTTCAAAACGGATTTAAGACTCCAGGGATACTATTGCATCTCTTCTGCTAGTAATTTATCCAGACACCTTTAAGTGAGAATATCACGATAAGTATATTTAAATGATGCTGGTTTACTAGGAGGTTACTTCCATTATGCTGTTAACGACTTAAGATTTGAATTACGATGTAGCCGACACATAGATGTGATAGGTGGGTGGGATATACATGTAGCTGCGCTGTAAACTAATGATTTACATAGGAAAACCTTACCGCTTGCTTTCAACAGATGTTTAAATAAATGTTTAAACCCAACTAAAGTAAATATGTATTTCCTTATTACTTTGCTATTTCTTCTAAGTTAACCACCATACCATGTGTGATCATATGCATGTTAAGGCATATGGAAATCTTACCCTACGACTCTTGTGTAAATTGATGATCATCAGACAACTGATGCTGAACAGTTAAATAATATTATGAATGATAATCATAAATAGCATTTATAAAGAACTAATTCTCTGACAGAATCGCAGCACGTATATGCAAACACCGGTACCCACAGAGTTAAATATCCTTTAAACCTAATTCCTGTCCCTCTCCCCATGCCCCCCTTTCTTTCTTAGATGTTGATAACCAAAAGCTTGCCAGAAGAGATATAAATGATGTCGGATTCCGAGATTTTTTACGTTTAGTAGAGAGTGAATTCCACCGACTTCTTGAATGGCATTTGGTATTATTGGGGGGGGGGGGGGGGGTTCTAACTCATCAAACAAATATTTACATGTTTTGGACGCATAAAAGACATCCAGTGCAGCAACTTGACATGAGAATATATCACAAACTCGTACTAGAAGACAAACCCAGTATATACAGGAAATAAGCTTTATTATAACTAGCCAAGGTCACAGCCTGGCAATGGTACAAAATTTCAATTACAAGATTTATATACAATTCCTTCTGCTCTGCAAAAAAAAAAATGGCAAAACTGTGCACTGGTCACTATTACAAGCATGCCTAAATGGATTTATTTATCAATACCATGCACAATTCAGGGCTGCATATATATATATATATATATATATATATATATATATATATATATATTATCGATAACAAACTTTCACTGGTAGACCATTATTTTACATATGGATGTGTACAAAATATGACCATAGTCGTTCACGGCAAATGATAACCAATTTGTACATGTTATTTACATAAAGTAGCTCTAATCCTGACTGTGTACCTCTGAAGGTTCCCTGCATGCATATTCAACATTCATGTACAAATATCATACAATCCATTTTGACACTTGATTTAAACTATTAAAACTGGCTGCCATAAATATCTAAACTCCTCTCCAGAACTGCCGGGACTAAAAGTTCATCATTATTATTATTATCATATATAATACTATAATCTCATACATATTCATATTTTCATGTATATTTATGAATGTGTGAAGATTTTGCTACATGTTCTATTTTTATCAAAAATATTCAGAGAATTTATATTCTCCAAAATCTTATCTCTATTGTAACATTATAATCTATCTGACCACAGTCTGTCTTGTTAACCCTTGTGTTTTAGTGTGACGTGACATTGTTATTATATATTGGCATCTGACAGTCTTCTGAGGCAGTGCACATGTCAGCTCTTTGCCATGACACAAACTACCATTCTCCCACCTAACTGATGAAACTAGAACTTCTTAGTTTCCAATCTCCCATACAAGAGGCCCTGCTGGAATCAGTTTTGATCACAACAGGAACAGTTGCTGCATTCTATTATTTCCTGCTGTATGAAGAAAAGACCTCCGGCCAAAGAGGCTCAGCATTTTCCTGACAGCTAAGATTATAAATCTGTTTTATTGTTTATTTAAAAGATCTTTTGGTGTCAGACCAGCTGCTACGTCGATGAGAATCATATTGACTCGGACAGAGATAACACAATAAACTGGGGGTTTCTGGTGAAAGGACTATTTTACCCCAAAATGGCTGCCACCACTCAGCTAATATAGAACCAAAATGAATGAATATGGATCATCAAACCAAAGAAAGTATATAATGAGAAAGCATATATTAATCATTTATATATATATATATGTATATATATATATATATATATAAAAATATATAGCCACCTGAAATTAATTAACAAAAGCAATCTGAAGGAACATTACAGCCCGCTGTAAGCCTCGTCTACATCCGTTATTTAATCCTAAAAAACTTCACAATACACTCACTACATATGCCTGATTGCTTAGAGTTTCTTGAGATGCAGGTTATAATAAAACAAAGTTATATGCCTGGCTAAACTGGATGGCTGACGATATATATATATAACTTGATAACAACACTAGTTGGTAGGAAATCAGATATCAAATTAGCAGGGGCAAGCACTTGTTTAAATTTCAAATGTAATATCATTGAAACTGAATAAGGAAATGTTTGATCTTGTGATAAGTTATATCAATTTTTTTATGATCAAGACCATTTTCACCAGGCGATACTTGAATTATATGGGGGAATGATCACATGATCAGGTCATTTGATCACATGACGCTGACTCTTTCTGTTCGCAAGATGGTTGATCAGACAGGATGCCCCACAATAGATCACCATGTGCTGATTAAGGGATATATTGCTATAATAATCATGTATGGTTTATATAACTACAGTCTGAACCATGGCCAAACCCTGTCATATTTTATTCATATAATTATATTGGATGTACAACTATACATAGTTGCAGTATTAAGGTAACAATATAGGGCTATTTCATATTTTGCTCTGTATAATACCTGTGTTTTATTCAATGTTATACATGGACCCTAACAGACTGGAGGATCGGTATAATGTGCGAATCCGACTATACAGATCACATAAATACATTTATAATTCATAGACAATATGGACTCCAGCCCTGACTGTAAACTGTTGATACTCCTGAAAGTCTTGTAACCTCAAGAAACTTTCACCCATATATACACCACACTCAGTCTTACGCCATAAATATTTATGTTATTTTCATAATATATATATATATATATATATATATATATATATATATATATATATACATGTTAACACATTAGTTCTGTTGAACGTGTGCATATTTCTATGCAGTATTCAATCATTCACTCATACCAAAATAGTTGTGATGCTCTGTTGTGTTTTAGTGGTTTATCATTTTCCATTGGATATAAAATAGACATGTATCATGCATTCTTTTACAAAAGCGTAGGTAAGGCCACTTGTCCCTTTATTGACTCAAGAGTACCTAAACCATTGAAACTCATTTCCTTATCCTGTCCCTATCATGCGATTATCTGAAGGTTTTGGTGTATATCATGGGATGATGTATACTTCACGGTATCAACAAGTATCCAAAGCATGACCCAAAAACGTATTAAAAACACTTAAAAGTGGAATCCTAAGTACTCAGGGTGGTGATATGTTAGCCTTACTTTTTGTAGCCCAGAGTGTCAACATCTCACATTGATACAGAGGGAAAATAACACAGGGTTCAGAAAATTTTTAAGTCAACCACAGTATATTGTTTCAGGGTTCATACCCTTCCAAGAGATCAACATTTCCAATTCATTTTCAACTTGAAGACATTTTCACGGGTTGATCTACATAGATAGGGTTAGGGATTTCAATTTGAGGTTTGAAATGAAATATTAACCAGACGCAACTTCCTTAATACCCAACAGCTATGACGCCTAGTTAAACTTACGCATGTTCCAGGGCAATTGTTCAGATTACTCTCATTGTCGCTCACCAACTGCCGTGTCTGTCTAAAGTAGGTGCGAGTAACAGAGCAGTTGGGCAATTTGTGTAGGGTCCACCGGATCAAATGTAATATGACAGGTCCGGGCTGAAGAGTCAACCTCAAACTAATTAAAGGGCCATTAATATGTGGCTCTATTTTTTTGATAATATAGGATTTTAGCGTTTTCATCATGCACCAACATTTTTTTTTCTGCAGAGAGAAAAATGGTACCAACAGATTGTGCTTTTTCACCATTGCCCCAAGGAGAAGCTGGCATCTGCTAGATAACTATAGGCTCTTAGTTCCCAAATGAGATACATGAGGCGCCACTTTCGCGGCATTTTTTGATAAGTTAATGTCAGTCTCTCAAGCACATTTGTTGGAACTGTTAGAATTGGACAGATATGTATATGAAAAACACCGCTTTATTTACAATGATAACATATAGAAGTAATAATGCGTCTGCCTGAATTTATAGTCGGAGAATCCACGGGAGAATTTTCGGAGAGATTTTTATGGCTCATTTATGCACTGATACTGTGATTGTTGAAAAAAAAAAAATTAAACCGTTTACAATATTATTCATATTATTTTTCCATTTTTAATAGACGGAATTAATAAATAATCTTGCGCATTTATAGCTAAATTTAAAACAATATGGGCCCCTCGCTGTGTGAATATATGAGACTAAATAATTATTCAATCTGCGTCGCCAGTTAGATTTTTAATTTGACCGAGATAAGTGTAAAGTTAAATGTGTTTAACGGTCAAAAGGAAAAATAATGAAGATAATAATAATAATGAAGATAATAATAATAATAATTATTATAATAATAATAATAGGTTACCCTATTTGTATTTCTATTTGGAACCGTTACATTTTTAATATATATATATATATATATATATATATATATATTTCTGTGGTAAAATAATGAAAGATTGGGTGATGAATTCTCTTTGGGAATCCAGTAAAAAGGTTACATGAATCAGGTGCAACTTATTACCTTCAAATATCTTGATACACTCTGTCAAGGGTTTGTAAATTCCCATGGGATGTAGATATCAAGCGTGACTTCAGTCATCCATTGTTTTATCCATTATCACAAGAGCAATCCTTTATCATATTGACCCTTGTCAGAGCTGCCAACAATCATATCATATATTATATATACTGATGTATTGATGTGTTGATTTACCTGTATATCGTCCCAGTTCTGCTATCTATCTGGTAATTTATAATGTTTGATATTTGTTTTTTTGTGACAAAACACACTAATAACTACCATGTACATGAAACTGAGATCTGCAAGGTCAAGGTTTCACAAATGTGACATTCACTTTATTTATTTATCAGCAAGGCCTGACTATGATCAGTGAATACTGATTCCTGAGGACTCATAAACTGTAGCTCTATGAATGTGCACAGGTATTGGTTTAGTGGACAAAACCTACTACCAGTAAGCTATGAGAGTGACTTTAGCCTTGAATTGATATGGTTCAAGTGAAAACCATACATTTATGATTATTTATACATGAGATATCAAAAGAGTGTCTTGAAGGATAGCCCTGAAATTTGATATTGCTGAAGATTTTGGATTATTTTGTTTGTTGTTGTTTAGGCCAAGCATAGATATAGATATACAAAGATATACCAAATTCAGATTTGGGTCAATGATGTGGAGAGTAACCTTGAACATATACATGTATAAGGCTTGTCAGCTGATTTTAATATATAAAAAATCTCATTTTGCTCAAATGGCTACTTAGTGTTATGTTCTGAAATTTAGTATATGACCCAAGATCTAGGACTGCTTTTTCCACCCAACAAGTCCCGTTTTGCCAACTTCATGTTTTAATTTAACTTTATTCATTACATATTGACGATTTAAGGATCATGTCTTTTCATCAATCTTTGCGCCCAGCAGCTTTGGATGCTTTTTCTGCCGGACCATACTTGGAGCGCCACCTGCAGTCTACAGAATTTAAACTATCACGTTTCTCATGATCTGCTTTGTGCATCATTGTATAAATTAGTAAGCCCTTATACACTAGTATCTGATAGTTTATCTTTTGAACAAGTCTCATGGTGCCACGTTACATCATCTCAGTTGATACCTAACTACATTACATAATAGAGCCATATTTCTAAGGGGTTAATGTCAAGCTTATGACTCTATGTATATCATTGTACCTCTGTTGGGAGAAATCTATATTTGTTATCTGGCAATGGACAGTTCTGCCAGTTAGGCATTAGTAAATTTGTATGATGTGGGATTATCTTTGTGCACTGATATGCTTTTAATGGGTAAATTACTGCCACAATAGAAATTACTATTCTCGACCTGAATTGCCACGGCATTTTACCCGTGACAGGAAACTGAAGAGAAAGCAGATTACATGAGGTGGTAAGAATATTTATCTTCATGATAAGCCTGCTGTGATGGGTGGGCGAGATATACATGTAGCTGTAAAACCCTCGAAGAATGTTTTACATAGGAAAATCTTAAAGCTAGCCTGGAACAGATGTAATCCTGTTCAAATAAATATGTTTAAACCAACTGAAGGAAATATTTGTCTTTATTCATTATACTGTGTTATATGTTCTTAGTTAACGCTCATGCCATTGGTGATTTTATTAATGTCAAGGCATGTGGGCATGAATGCATATAATAATAAAAATAATAATTATAAGAATAAAAAGTATTTATATAGCACTTATTGTCTCATAGATTTGTACCCACAATGTGGCACATACAGAACGGAATTTTTGGGAAACCTTACCCTTGTACCTCTCCCCAAGACCCACTGTCTTTCTCCTTTGTACAAAATAACTAAAAGCTTGCCATAAGTCATGATATTTTAAATTGGCTTTTATTGATGAGAGAGTGAGAGATTTTCTCCAAGGGCAGCTGTGAAATTTGGGAGGTATGCCCTTACATCTTTGACAGTTTTATCCATTGAACAAGTCTTCTGCTGCCACGTATATACCATGCCGGTTGATATTTTTCTTAACAGAGACACGTTCAAAACGGATTTAAGACTCCAGGGATACTATTGCATCTCTTCTGCTAGTAATTTATCCAGACAGCTTTAAGTGAGAATATCACGATAAGTATATTTAAATGATGCTGGTTTACTAGGAGGTTAATTCCATTATGCTCTTAACGACTTAGAGATTTGAATTACGATGTAGCCGACACATAGATGTGATAGGTGGGTGGGATATACATGTAGCTGCGCTGTAAACTAATGATTACATAGGAAAAATTTACCGCTTGCTTTCAACAGATGTTAAAATAAATGTTTAAACCCAACTAAAGTAAATATGTATTTCCTTATTACTCTCCTATTTCTTCTAAGTTAACCACCATACCATGTGTGATCATATGCATGTTAAGGCATATGGAAATCTTACCCTACGACTTTTGTGTAAGTTGATGATCATCAGACAACTGATGCTGAACAGTTAAATAATATTATGAATGATAATCATAAATAGCATTTATAAAGAACTAATTCTCTGACAGAATCGCAGCACATGTATATGCAAACACCGGTACCCACAGAGTTAAATATCCTTTAAACCAAATTCCTGTCCCTCTCCACATGCCCCCCTTTCTTTCTTAGATGTTGATAACCAAAAGCTTGCCAGAAGAGATATAAATGATGCCGGATTCCGAGATTTTTTACGTTTAGTAGAGAGTGAATTCCACCGACTTCTTGAATGGCATTGGGTATTATTGGGGGGGGGGGGTTCTAACTCATCAAACAAATATTTACATGTGTTTTTGGACGCATAAAAGACATCCATTGCAGCAACTTGACATGAGAATATATCACAAACTCGTACTAGAAGACAAACCCAGTATATACAGGAAATAAGCTTTATTATAACTAGCCAAGGTCACAGCCTGGCATCGGTACAAGATTTCAATTACAAGATTTATATACAATTCCTTCTGCTGTGCAAAAAAAATCGCAAAACTGTGCACTGGTCACTATTACAAGCATGCCTAAATGGATTTATTTATCAATACCATGCACAATTCAGGGCTGCATATATATATATATATATATTATCGATGACAAACTTTCACTGGTAGGCCATTATTTTACATATGGATGTGTACAAAAAATGACCATAGTCGTTCACGGCAAATGATAACCAATTTGTACATGTTATTTACATAAAGTAGCTCTTATCCTGACTGTGTACCTCTGAAGGTTCCCTGCATGCATATTCAACATTCATGTACAAATATCATACAATCCATTTTGACACTTGATTTAAACTATTAAAACTGGCTGCCACAAATATCTAAACTCCTCTCCAGAACTGCCGGGACTAAAAGTTCATCATTATTATTATTATCATATATAATACTATAATCTCATACATATTAATATTTTCATGTATATTTATGAATGTGTGAAGATTTTGCTACATGTTCTATTTTTATCAAAAATATTCAGAGAATTTATATTCTCCAAAATCTTATCTCCATTGTAACATTATAATCTATCTGACCACAGTCTGTCTTGTTAACCCTTGTGTTTTAGTGTGACGTGACATTGTTATTATATATTGGCATCTGACAGTCTTCTGAGGCAGTGCACATGTCAGCTCTTTGCCATGACACAAACTACCATTCTCCCACCTAACTGATGAAACTAAAACCACCTTAGTTTCCAATCTCCCATACAAGAGGCCCTGCTGGAATCAGTTTTGATCACAACAGGAACAGTTGCTGCATTCTATTATTTCCTGCTGTATGAAGAAAAGACCTCCGGCCAAAGAGGCTCAGCATTTTCCTGACAGCTAAGATTATAAATCTGTTTTATTGTTTATTTAAAAGATCCTTTGATGTCAGACCAGCTGCTACGTCGATGAGAATCATATTGACTCGGACAGAGATAACACAATAAACTGGGGGTTTCTGGTGAAAGGACTATTTTACCCCAAAATGGCTGCCACCACTCAGCTAATATAGAACCAAAATGAATGTATATGGATCATCAAACCAAAGAAAGTATATAATGAGAAAGCATATATTTATCCTTTATATATATATATATATATATATATATATATAAAGCCACCTGAAATTAATTTACAAAAGCAATCTGAAGGTACATTACAGCCCGCTGTAAGCCTCGTCTACATCAGTTATTTAATCCTAAAAAAACTTCACAATACACTCACTACATATGCCTGATTGCTTAGAGTTTCTTGAGATGCAGGTTATAATAAAACAAAGTTATATGCCTGGCTAAACTGGATGGCTGACGATATATATATATAACTTGATAACAACACTAGTTGGTAGGAAATCAGATATCAAATTAGCAGGGGCAAGCACTTGTTTAAATTTCAAATGTAATATCATTGAAACTGAATAAGGAAATGTTTGATCTTGTAATAAGTTATATCAATTTTTTTATGATCAAGACCATTTTCACCATTTAAGTACCAAAGGAAAGGTGCATTTTCAATACATATATATTACTGATTGAACATGTATATGTATACTGATTTTCTAAAAGTGCAAGGGAGACAACGGGGGCTACCACTCATTATATGTGTTGATTTTTCGTCACATTGTGACAACTATAAGACAAACCCCAGAAATGTTGCACTTTGTGCATACCAGTATAACCTCTATGAAGCCACGTGACATTCATGTATATGACAGAACCTAATCAAAGAACAACACGCCACATAATTAATAACACCACATACATAATCATTGAAAGGTTTCATGAATTCAAAGAGTGAAAATAAAACATTTGATTGATTAACTCCAGTAAGAGTAATGTCCCTTTTCACCTGATCAAACAATGTGTAATTATACATGGTCACATAATATCAAGCAATTTTTCACCAGAATAGCCATGTGACCTCAAATATGACTATTATAGTCAAATACTCTGTGAACTTTGTTTGTTATGGCCAAATGATCACAAGATCAGGATTTCATTATCATACTTGACTAATTCAGTCATACACTCAAGTGGTTATAGAATATTATGGTCAGACCATCATAAGATCTGGTCACATGATCGTACAACTATTATAGTCATATATAGTCATATCTTGAGTGAGGCAATAGGATCAAATAATCACATGATAAGGTCATATGGTCATGCGCCACCGTTATAGTCTCACAATTAGGCGATACCTGAATTAAAATGAGGGAATGATCACATGATCAGGCCATTTGGTCACATGGCGCTGACTCATTATGTTCGCAAGATGGTTGATCAAACAGGATGCCCCACAATAGATCACCATGTGCTGATTAAGGGATATATTGCTATAATAATCATGTATGGTTTATATAACTATAGTCTGAACCATGGTCATACCCCATCATATTACATTCATATAATTATTTATGATGTACAACTATACATGGTTGCAGTATTAAGGTAACAATGTAGGGCTATTTCACATTTTCCTCTATATAATACCTGTGTTTAATTCAATGTTATACATGGACCCTATCAGACTGGAGGATCGGTATAATGTGCGAATCCGACTATATGGATCACATAAATACATTTATAATTCACAGACAATATGGATTCCAGCCCTGACTGTAAACTGTTGATACTCCTGAAAGTCTTGTAACCTCAAGAAACTTCCACCCATATTTACACCACACTCAGTCTTACGCCATAAAATCACTACATAAATATTTATGTTATTTTCAGAATATATATATATATATATTTATTTATTTATTTATATATATATATATATATATATATATATATATATGTAAACACATTAGCTCTGTTGAACGTGTACATATTTCTATGCAATATTCAATCATTCACTCATACCAAAATAGTTGTGATGCTCTGTTGTGTTTTAGTGTTGTTTCGTTTTCCAGTGGATATAAAATAGACATCTAACATGCATTCTTTCACACAAAAGGTAAGGCCACTTTCCTCTTTGATGACTCAAGAGTACCTAAACCACTGAAACTCATCTCCATTATCCTGTCCCCATTATGCGATTGACAGAATCTACATGTATGTAAAGCAAAAATTATAAAAGGCTGCGAGGGAAATTATTTGAAGGCTTAATATGACTTTGTTGTATACCATGGGATGATGTATACTTCATGGTATCATCAAGTATCCAAAGCATGACCCAAAAATATGTATTAAAAAAAAAAACTTAAAAGTGGAATCCTAAGTACCCTGGATGGTGAAATGTTAGCCTTACTTTTGGTATCCCGGAGTGTCAACATCTCACATTGATACAGAGGGAAAATAACACAGGGTTCAGAAACTTTTTAAGTCAACCACAGTAAATTGTTCAAGGGTTCATACCCTTCAAAAAGATCAACATTTCCAATTCATTTTCAAGACATTTTATGGGTTGATCTACATAGATAGAGTTAGGGATTTCAATTTGAGTTTTGAAATGAAATATCAACCAGACGCAACTTCCTTAATACCCAACAGCTATGACCGCCTAGTTACACTTGCGCATGTCCCAGGGCAATTGTTCAGATTACTCTCATTGTCGCTAACCAGGTGCTGGGTCTGTCTAAAGTAGGTGCGAGTAAGAGAGCAGTTGGGCAATTTGTGTAGGGTCCACCGGATCAAATGTAATATGACAGGTCCGGGCTGAAGGGTGTCAACCTCAAACTAATTAAAGGGCCATTAATATGTAGCTCTATTTTTTTTGATAATATAGGATTATAGCGTTTTCATCATGCACCAACATTTTTTTTTTTCTGCAGAGAGAAAAATGGTACCAACAGATTGTGCTTTTTCACAGTTTGCCCAAGGAGTAGCTGGCATCTGCTAGATAACTATAGGCTCTTAGTTCCCAAATGAGATACATGAGGCGCCACTTTCGCGGCATTTTTTGATAAGTTAATGTCAGTCTCTGAAGCACATTTGCTGGAACTGTTAGTATTGGACAGGTATGTATATAAAAAACACCGCTTTATTTACAATGATAACATATAGAAGTAATAATGCGTCTGCCTGACCTGATAGTCGGAGAATCCACGGAAAGCCGGATGTCAAGGAGAATTTTCGGAGAGAATTTTATGGCTCCTCTATGCACTGATATTGTGATAGTTGAAAAAAAAAACATTAAACCGTTTACAATATTATTCATATTATTTTCCCACTTTTAACAGACGGAATTAATTAATAATCTTGCGCATTTAATGCTAAATTTAAAACAATGTGGGCTCGTCGCTGTGTGAATATATGAGACAAAATAATTATTCAATCTGCGTCGCCAGTTAGATTTTAATTTTGACCGAAATAAGTGTAAAGTTAAATGTGTTTAACGATAATAATGAAAAATAATGAAGACAATAATAATAATAATAATAATAATAATAATAATAATAATAATAATGATAGGTTACCCTATTTGTATTTCTATTTGGAACCGTTACATTTTTTAATATATATATATATATATATGTGGTAAAATAATGAAAGACTGGGTGATGAATTCTCTTTGGGAATCCAGTGAAAAGGTTACATGAATCAGGTGCAACTTATTACCTTCAAATATCTTGATACACTCTGGCAAGTGTTTGTAAATTTCCATGGGATGTAGATATAAAGCGTGACTTCAGTTATCCATTGTTTTATCCATTATCACAAGAGCAATCCTTTATCATATTGACTCTTGTCAGAGCTGCCAACAATCATATCATATATTATATATACTGATATATTGATGTATTGATTTACCTGTATATCGTCCCAGTTCTGCTATCTACCTGATAATTTATAATGTTTGATATTTGGTTTTTGTGACAAAACACACTAATAACTACCATGTACATGAAACTGAGATCTGCAAGGTCAAGGTTTCACAAATGTGACATTCACTTTATTTATGTATCAGCAAGGCCTTACTATGATAATTGAATACTGATTCCAGAGGACTCGTGAACTGTAGCTCTATGAATGTGCACAGGTATTGGTTTAGTGGACAAAACCTACTACCAGTAAGCTATCAGAGTGACTTTAGCCTTGAATTGATATACTTCAAGTAAAAACCATACATTTATAATTATTTATACATAAGATATCACAAGAGTGTCTTGAAGGATAGCCCTGAAATTTGATATGGCTGAAGATTTTGGATTATTTTGTTTGTTGTTGTTTAGGCCAAGCATAGATATAGATATACAAAGATATACCAAATTCAGATTTGGGTCAATGACGTGGAGAGTAACCTTGAACATATACATGTATAAGGCTTGTCAGCTGATTTTAATATATACAAAATCTCATTTTGCTCAAATGGCTACTTAGTGTTATGTTCTGAAATTTAGTATATGACCCAAGATCTAGGACAGCTTTTTCCACCCAACAAGTCCCGTTTTGCCAACTTCATGTTTTAATTTAACTTTATTCATTACATATTGACGATTTAAGGATCATGTCTTTTCATCAATCTTTGCGCCCAGCAGCTTTGGATGCTTTTTCTGCCGGACCATACTTGGAGCGCAACCTGCAGTCTACAGAATTTAAACTATCACGTTTCTCATGATCTGCTTTGTGCATCATTGTATAAATTAGTAAGCCCTTATACACTAGTATCTGATAGTTTATCTTTTGAACAAGTCTCATGGTGCCACGTATACATCATTTCAGTTGATACCTAACTACATTACATAATAGAGCCATATTTCTAAGGGGTTAATGTCAAGCTTATGACTATATGTATATCATTGTATCTCTGTTGGGAGAAATCTATATTTGTTATCTGGCAATGGACAGTTCTGCCAGTTAGGCATTAGTAAATTTGTATGATGAGGGATTATCTTTGTGCACTGATATGCTTTTAATGGGTAAATTACTGCCACAATAGTAATTACTATTCTCGACCTGAATTGCCACGGCATTTTACCCGTGACAGGGAACTGAAGAGAAAGCAGATTACATGAGGTGGTAAGAATATTTATCTTCATGATAAGCCTGCTGTGATGGGTGGGCGAGATATACATGTAGCTGTAAAACCCTCGAAGAATGTTTTACATAGGAAAATCTTAAAGCTAGCCTGGAACAGATGTAATCCTGTTCAAATAAATATGTTTAAACCAACTGAAGGAAATATTTGTCTTTATTCATTATACTGTGTTATATGTTCTTAGTTAACGCTCATGCCATTGGTGATATTATTGTCAAGGCATATGGGCATGAATGCATATAATAATAAAAATAATAATTATAAGAATAAATAGTATTTATATAGCACTTATTGTCTCATAGATTTGTACCCACAATGTGGCACATACAGAACGGAATTTTTGGGAAACCTTACCCTTGTACCTCTCCCCAAGACCCACTGTCTTTCTCCTTTGTACAAAATAACTAAAAGCTTGCCATAAGTCATGATATTTTAAATTGGCTTTTATTGGTGAGAGAGTGAGAGATTTTCTCCAAGGGCAGCTGTGAAATTTGGGAGGTATGCCATTACATCTTTGACAGTTTTATCCATTGAACAAGTCTTCTGCTGCCACCTATATACCATGCCGGTTGATATTTTTCTTAACAGAGACACGTTCAAAACGGATTTAAGACTCCAGGGATACTATTGCATCTCTTCTGCTAGTAATTTATCCAGACACCTTTAAGTGAGAATATCACGATAAGTATATTCAAATGATGCTGGTTTACTAGTAGGTTACTTCCATTATGCTGTTAACGACTTAAGATTTGAATTACGATGTAGCCGACACATAGATGTGATAGGTGGGTGGGATATACATGTAGCTGCGCTGTAAACTAATGATTTACATAGTAAAACCTTACCGCTTGCTTTCAACAGATGTTAAAATAAATGTTTAAACTCAACTAAAGTAAATATGTATTTCCTTATTACTTTGCTATTTCTTCTAAGTTAACCACCATACCATGTGTGATCATATGCATGTTAAGGCATATGGAAATCTTACCCTACGACTCTTGTGTAAGTTGATGATCATCAGACAACTGATGCTGAACAGTTAAATAATATTATGAATGATAATCATAAATAGCATTTATAAAGAACTAATTCTCTGACAGAATCGCAGCACGTATATGCAAACACCGGTACCCACAGAGTTAAATATCCTTTACACCTAATTCCTGTCCCTCTCCCCATGCCCCCTTTCTTTCTTAGATGTTGATAACCAAAAGCTTGCCAGAAGAGATATAAATGATGTGGGATTCCGAGATTTTTTACGTTTAGTAGAGAGTGAATTCCACCGACTTCTTGAATGGCATTTGGTATTATTGGGGGGGGGGGGGTTCTAACTCATCAAACAAATATTTACATGTGTTTTGGGACGCATAAAAGACATCCAGTGCAGCAACTTGACATGAGAATATATCACAAACTCGTACTAGAAGACAAACCCAGTATATACAGGAAATAAGCTTTATTATAACTAGCCAAGGTCACAGCCTGGCATTGGTACAAGATTTCAATTGCAAGATTTATATACAATTCCTTCTGCTCTGCAAAAAAAAATGGCAAAACTGTGCACTGGTCACTATTACAAGCATGCCTAAATGGATTTATTTATCAATACCATGGACAATTCAGGGCTGCATATATATATATATATATATATATATATATATATATATTATCGATAACAAACTTTCACTGGTAGACCATTATTTTACATATGGATGTGTACAAAATATGACCATAGTCGTTCACGGCAAACGATAACCAATTTGTACATGTTATTTACATAAAGTAGCTCTAATCCTGACTGTGTACCTCTGAAGGTTCCCTGCATGCATATTCAACATTCAAGTACAAATATCATACAATCCATTTTGACACTTGATTTAAACTATTAAAACTGGCTGCCATAAATATCTAAACTCCTCTCCAGAACTGCCGGGACTAAAAGTTCATCATTATTATTATTATCATATATAATACAATAATCTAATACATATTCATATTTTCATGTATATTTATGAATGTGTGAAGATTTTGCTACATGTTCTATTTTTATCAAAAATATTCAGAGAATTTATATTCTCCAAAATCTTATCTCCATTGTAACATTATAATCTATCTGACTACAGTCTGTCTTGTTAACCCTTGTGTTTTAGTGTGACGTGACATTGTTATTATATATTGGCATCTGACAGTCTTCTGAGGCAGTGCACATGTCAGCTCTTTGCCATGACACAAACTACCATTCTCCCACCTAACTGATGAAACTGAAACCACCTAAGTTTCCAATCTCCCATACAAGAGGCCCTGCTGGAATCAGTTTTGATCACAACAGGAACAGTTGCTGCATTCTATTATTTCCTGTTGTATGAAGAAAAGACCTCCGGCCAAAGAGGCTCAGCATTTTCCTGACAGCTAAGATTATAAATCTGTTTTATTGTTTATTAAAAAGATCCTTTGGTGAAAGACCAGCTGCTACGTCGATGAGAATGATATTGACTCGGACAGAGATAACACAATAAACTGGGGGTTTCTGGTGAAAGGACTATTTTACCCAAAAATGGCTGCCACCACTCAGCTAATATAGAACCAAAATGAATGAATATGGATCATCAAACCAAAGAAAGTATATAATGAGAAAGCATATATTAATCCTTTATATATATATATATATATATATATATATATATATATATAAAGCTACCTGAAATTAATTTACAAAATCAATCTGAAGGTACATTACAGCCCGCTGTAAGCCTCGTCTACATCAGTTATTTAATCCTAAAAAACTTTACAATACACTCACTACATATGCCTGATTGCTTAGAGTTTCTTGAGATGCAGGTTATAATAAAACAAAGTTATATGCCTGGCTAAACTGGATGGCTGACGATATATATATATAACTTGATAACAACACTAGTTGGTAGGAAATCAGATATCAAATTAGCAGGGGCAAGCACTTGTTTAAATTTCAAATGTAATATCATTGAAACTGAATAAGGAAATGTTTGATCTTGTAATAAGTTATATCAATTTTTTTATTATCAAGACCATTTTCACCATTTAAGTACCAAAGGAAAGGTGCATTTTCAATACATATATATTACTGATTAAACAGGCATATGTATACTGATATTCTTAAAGTGCAAGGGAGACAACGGGGGCTACCACTCATAAATATGTGTTGATTTTTCGTCACATTGTGACAACTATAAGACAAGCCCCAGAAATGTTGCACTTTGTGCATACCAGTATTACCTCTATGAAACCACATAACATTCATGTATATGACAGAACCTAATCAAAGAACAATACGCCACATAATTTATAACACCACAATGATACATAATCATTGGAAGGTATGATGAATTCAAATAGTGAAAATAAAACATTTTGATTGATTAACTGCAGTAAGAGTAATGTCCCTTTTCACCTGATCAAACAATTTGTAATTATACATGGTCACAAAATATCAAGCAATTTTTCACAAGAATGGCCATGTGACCTCAAATATGACTATAACAGTCAAATACTCTGTGAACTTTGTTTGTTATGGCCAAATGATTACAAGATCAGGATTGCATGATCATACTTGACAATTACAGTCATATACTCAAGTGGTTAAGGAATATTATGGTCAGACCATCACAAGATCTGATCACATGATCGTACAACTATTATGGTCATATACAATCACAACTCGAGTGAAGCAATAGGGTCAAATAATCACATGATCAGGTCATATGATCATGCGCCACCGTTATAGTCTCACATTTAGGCGATACTTTAATTAATTGGGGGAATGATCACATGATCAGGTCATTTGATCAAATGACGCTGACTCTTATGTTCGCAAGATGGTTGATCAAACAGGATGCCCCACAATAGATCACCATGTGCTGATTAAGGGATATACTGCTATAATAATCATGTGTGTGTGGTTTATATAACTCCAGTCTGAACCATGGCCATACCCCGTCATATTACATTCATAGTATTATATTTGATGTACAACTATACATGGTTGCAGTATTAAGGTAACAATATAGGGCTATTTCATATTTTGCTTTGTATAATACCTGTGTTTAATTCAATCATTCAATCATACCAAAATAGTTGTGATGCTCTGTTGCGTTTTAGCGGTTTATCGTTTTCCAGTGGATATAAAAATAGACATCTAACATGCATTCCTTTACAAAAGCGTAGGTAAGGCCACTTTCCCCTCGAATGACTCAAGAGTACCTAAACAATTGTAACTCATCTCCATTATCTTGTCCCCATTATGCGATCGACAGCATCTGTATGTATGTACAGCACTCGAAATGCGGTATCGCAGTCGCAATTTGCGACGCTAAATAGACGCGGTGTATACTTCACGGTATCAACAAGTATCCAAAGCATGACCCACAAACATGTATTAAAAAAAACTTAAAAGTGGAATCTTAAGTAAAAAGGATGGTGAAATGTTAACATTACTTTTTGGCAGTTCAAAGTTTCAAATGTTTGTAAACTTCTATTATGTGGGAAATATCTCAAATTTATACAGAGGGAAAATTACACAGGGTTCAGAAACTTTTAAGTCGACCACAGTAAATTATTTCAAGGTTCGTACCCTTACAAAAGATCAACATTTTCCAATTCATTTTCAAGATATTTTCAAGGGTTGATCTACATAGATAGGGTTAGGGATTTCAATTTGAGTTTTGAAATGAAATATCAACCAGACGCAACTTCCTTAATACCCAACAGCTATGACCGCCTAGTTACACTTCCGCATGTTCCAGGGCAAATGTTCAGATTACTCTCATTGTCGCTCACCAGGTGCCGAGTCTGTCTAAAGTAGGTGCGAGTAAGAGAGCAGTTGGGCAATTTGTGTAGGGTCCACCGGATCAAATGTAATATGACAGTTCCGGGCTGAAGGGTGTCAACCTCAAACTAATTAAAGGGCCATTAATATGTTGCTCTATTTTTTTTTTTTTTTTGATAATATAGGATTTTAGCGTGTCCATCATGCACCAACATTTTTTTTTTCTGCAGAGAGAAAAAGGGTACCAACAGATTGTGCTTTTTCACAGTTTTCCCAAGGAGTAGCTGGCATCTGCTAGATAACTATAGGCTCTTAGTTCCCATTTTCGGAAAGAATTTTATGGCTCATTTATGCACTGATACTGTGATAGATGAAAAAAAAAACATTAAACCGTTTACAATATTATTCATATTATTTTTCCACTTTTAATAGACGGAATTAATTAGTAATCTTGCGCATTTATAGCTAAATTTAAAACAATGTGGGCTCGTCGCTGTGTGAGTATATGAGACAAAATAATTATTCAATCTGCGTCGCCAGTTAGATTTTTAATTTGACCGAGATAAGTGTAAAGTTAAATGTGTTAAAGATAATGAAGGAAAATAATGAAGACAATAATAATAATAATAATAATAATAGGTTACCCTATTTGTATTTCTATTTGGAACCGTTACATTTTTAATATATATTTATATATATATATATATATATAAATATATATATATTTCTGTGGTAAAATAATGAAAGACTGGGTGATGAATTCTCTTTGGGAATCCAGTGAAAAGGTTACATGAATCAGCTGCAACTTATTACCTTCAAATATCTTGATACACTCTGTCACGTGTTTGTAAATTTCCATTGGATGTAGATATAAAGCGTGACTTCAGTTATCCATTGTTTTATCCATTATCACAAGAGCAATCCTTTATCATATTGACCCTTGTCAGAGCTGCCAACAATCATATCATATATTATATATACTGATATATTGATGTGTTGATTTACCTGTATATCTTCCCAATTCTGCTATCTATCTGGTAATTTATAATGTTTGATATTTGTTTTTTTGTGACAAAACACACTAATAACTACCATGTACATGAAACTGAGATCTGCAAGGTCAAGGTTTCACAAATGTGACATTCACTTTATTTATTTATCAGCAAGGCCTGACTATGATCAGTGAATACTGATTCCAGAGGACTCGTTAACTGTAGCTCTATGAATGTGCACAGGTATTGGTTTAGTGGACAAAACCTACTACCAGTAAGCTATCAGAGTGACTTTAGCCTTGAATTGATATGCTTCAAGTGAAAACCATACATTGATGATTATTTATACATAAGATATCACAAGAGTGTCTTGAAGGATAGCCCTGAAATTTGATATTGCTGAAGATTTTGGATTATTTTGTTTGTTGTTGTTTAGGCCAAGCATAGATATAAATATACAAAGATATACCAAATTCAGATTTGGGTCAATGACGTGGAGAGTAACCTTGAACATATACATGTATAAGGCTTGTCAGCTGATTTTAATATATACAAACTCATTTTGCTCAAATGGCTACTTAGTGTTATGTTCTGAAATTTAGTATATGACCCAAGATCTAGGACTGCTTTTTCCACCCAAGTCCCGTTTAGCCAACTTCATGTTTTAATTT
The DNA here is from genome assembly GCA_026874595.1 of Sipunculus nudus. Classification (NCBI taxonomy): domain Eukaryota; kingdom Metazoa; phylum Annelida; class Sipuncula; order Golfingiida; family Sipunculidae; genus Sipunculus; species Sipunculus nudus. Next base: position 49,940,841 of record CM049322.1, on the reverse strand, counting down.
AACTTTATTCATTACATATTGACGATTTAAGGATCATGTCTTTTCATCAATCTTTGCGCCCAGCAGCTTTGGATGCTTTTTCTGCCGGACCATACTTGGAGCGCAACCTGCAGTCTACAGAATTTAAACTATCACGTTTCTCATGATCTGCTTTGTGCATCATTGTATAAATTAGTAAGCCCTTATACACTAGTATCTGATAGTTTATCTTTTGAACAAGTCTCATGGTGCCACGTATACATCATTTCAGTTGATACCTAACTACATTACATAATAGAGCCATATTTCTAAGGGGTTAATGTCAAGCTTATGACTATATGTATATCATTGTATCTCTGTTGGGAGAAATCTATATTTGTTATCTGGCAATGGACAGTTCTGCCAGTTAGGCATTAGTAAATTTGTATGATGAGGGATTATCTTTGTGCACTGATATGCTTTTAATGGGTAAATTACTGCCACAATAGTAATTACTATTCTCGACCTGAATTGCCACGGCATTTTACCCGTGACAGGGAACTGAAGAGAAAGCAGATTACATGAGGTGGTAAGAATATTTATCTTCATGATAAGCCTGCTGTGATGGGTGGGCGAGATATACATGTAGCTGTAAAACCCTCGAAGAATGTTTTACATAGGAAAATCTTAAAGCTAGCCTGGAACAGATGTAATCCTGTTCAAATAAATATGTTTAAACCAACTGAAGGAAATATTTGTCTTTATTCATTATACTGTGTTATATGTTCTTAGTTAACGCTCATGCCATTGGTGATATTATTGTCAAGGCATATGGGCATGAATGCATATAATAATAAAAATAATAATTATAAGAATAAATAGTATTTATATAGCACTTATTGTCTCATAGATTTGTACCCACAATGTGGCACATACAGAACGGAATTTTTGGGAAACCTTACCCTTGTACCTCTCCCCAAGACCCACTGTCTTTCTCCTTTGTACAAAATAACTAAAAGCTTGCCATAAGTCATGATATTTTAAATTGGCTTTTATTGGTGAGAGAGTGAGAGATTTTCTCCAAGGGCAGCTGTGAAATTTGGGAGGTATGCCCTTACATCTTTGACAGTTTTATCCATTGAACAAGTCTTCTGCTGCCACCTATATACCATGCCGGTTGATATTTTTCTTAACAGAGACACGTTCAAAACGGATTTAAGACTCCAGGGATACTATTGCATCTCTTCTGCTAGTAATTTATCCAGACACCTTTAAGTGAGAATATCACGATAAGTATATTCAAATGATGCTGGTTTACTAGTAGGTTACTTCCATTATGCTGTTAACGACTTAAGATTTGAATTACGATGTAGCCGACACATAGATGTGATAGGTGGGTGGGATATACATGTAGCTGCGCTGTAAACTAATGATTTACATAGTAAAACCTTACCGCTTGCTTTCAACAGATGTTAAAATAAATGTTTAAACTCAACTAAAGTAAATATGTATTTCCTTATTACTTTGCTATTTCTTCTAAGTTAACCACCATACCATGTGTGATCATATGCATGTTAAGGCATATGGAAATCTTACCCTACGACTCTTGTGTAAGTTGATGATCATCAGACAACTGATGCTGAACAGTTAAATAATATTATGAATGATAATCATAAATAGCATTTATAAAGAACTAATTCTCTGACAGAATCGCAGCACGTATATGCAAACACCGGTACCCACAGAGTTAAATATCCTTTACACCTAATTCCTGTCCCTCTCCCCATGCCCCCTTTCTTTCTTAGATGTTGATAACCAAAAGCTTGCCAGAAGAGATATAAATGATGTGGGATTCCGAGATTTTTTACGTTTAGTAGAGAGTGAATTCCACCGACTTCTTGAATGGCATTTGGTATTATTGGGGGGGGGGGGGGTTCTAACTCATCAAACAAATATTTACATGTGTTTTTGGACGCATAAAAGACATCCAGTGCAGCAACTTGACATGAGAATATATCACAAACTCGTACTAGAAGACAAACCCAGTATATACAGGAAATAAGCTTTATTATAACTAGCCAAGGTCACAGCCTGGCATTGGTACAAGATTTCAATTGCAAGATTTATATACAATTCCTTCTGCTCTGCAAAAAAAAAAATGGCAAAACTGTGCACTGGTCACTATTACAAGCATGCCTAAATGGATTTATTTATCAATACCATGGACAATTCAGGGCTGCATATATATATATATATATATATATATATATATATATATATATATATATATATATATATATATATATATTATCGATAACAAACTTTCACTGGTAGACCATTATTTTACATATGGATGTGTACAAAATATGACCATAGTCGTTCACGGCAAACGATAACCAATTTGTACATGTTATTTACATAAAGTAGCTCTAATCCTGACTGTGTACCTCTGAAGGTTCCCTGCATGCATATTCAACATTCAAGTACAAATATCATACAATCCATTTTGACACTTGATTTAAACTATTAAAACTGGCTGCCATAAATATCTAAACTCCTCTCCAGAACTGCCGGGACTAAAAGTTCATTATTATTATTATTATCATATATAATACAATAATCTAATACATATTCATATTTTCATGTATATTTATGAATGTGTGAAGATTTTGCTACATGTTCTATTTTTATCAAAAATATTCAGAGAATTTATATTCTCCAAAATCTTATCTCCATTGTAACATTATAATCTATCTGACTACAGTCTGTCTTGTTAACCCTTGTGTTTTAGTGTGACGTGACATTGTTATTATATATTGGCATCTGACAGTCTTCTGAGGCAGTGCACATGTCAGCTCTTTGCCATGACACAAACTACCATTCTCCCACCTAACTGATGAAACTGAAACCACCTTAGTTTCCAATCTCCCATACAAGAGGCCCTGCTGGAATCAGTTTTGATCACAACAGGAACAGTTGCTGCATTCTATTATTTCCTGTTGTATGAAGAAAAGACCTCCGGCCAAAGAGGCTCAGCATTTTCCTGACAGCTAAGATTATAAATCTGTTTTATTGTTTATTAAAAAGATCCTTTGGTGTCAGACCAGCTGCTACGTCGATGAGAATGATATTGACTCGGACAGAGATAACACAATAAACTGGGGGTTTCTGGTGAAAGGACTATTTTACCCAAAAATGGCTGCCACCACTCAGCTAATATAGAACCAAAATGAATGAATATGGATCATCAAACCAAAGAAAGTATATAATGAGAAAGCATATATTAATCCTTTATATATATATATATATATATATATATATATATATATATATATAAAGCTACCTGAAATTAATTTACAAAATCAATCTGAAGGTACATTACAGCCCGCTGTAAGCCTCCTCTACATCAGTTATTTAATCCTAAAAAACTTTACAATACACTCACTACATATGCCTGATTGCTTAGAGTTTCTTGAGATGCAGGTTATAATAAAACAAAGTTATATGCCTGGCTAAACTGGATGGCTGACGATATATATATATAACTTGATAACAACACTAGTTGGTAGGAAATCAGATATCAAATTAGCAGGGGCAAGCACTTGTTTAAATTTCAAATGTAATATCATTGAAACTGAATAAGGAAATGTTTGATCTTGTAATAAGTTATATCAATTTTTTTATGATCAAGACCATTTTCACCATTTAAGTACCAAAGGAAAGGTGCATTTTCAATACATATATATTACTGATTAAACAGGCATATGTATACTGATATTCTTAAAGTGCAAGGGAGACAACGGGGGCAACCACTCATAAATATGTGTTGATTTTTCGTCACATTGTGACAACTATAAGACAAGCCCCAGAAATGTTGCACTTTGTGCATACCAGTATTACTTCTATGAAACCACATAACATTCATGTATATGACAGAACCTAATCAAAGAACAATACGCCACATAATTTATAACACCACAATGATACATAATCATTGGAAGGTATGATGAATTCAAATAGTGAAAATAAAACATTTTGATTGATTAACTGCAGTAAGAGTAATGTCCCTTTTCACCTGATCAAACAATTTGTAATTATACATGGTCACAAAATATCAAGCAATTTTTCACAAGAATGGCCATGTGACCTCAAATATGACTATAACAGTCAAATACTCTGTGAACTTTGTTTGTTATGGCCAAATGATTACAAGATCAGGATTGCATGATCATACTTGACAATTACAGTCATATACTCAAGTGGTTAAGGAATATTATGGTCAGACCATCACAAGATCTGATCACATGATCGTACAACTATTATGGTCATATACAATCACAACTCGAGTGAAGCAATAGGGTCAAATAATCACATGATCAGGTCATATGATCATGCGCCACCGTTATAGTCTCACATTTAGGCGATACTTTAATTAATTGGGGGAATGATCACATGATCAGGTCATTTGATCAAATGACGCTGACTCTTATGTTCGCAAGATGGTTGATCAAACAGGATGCCCCACAATAGATCACCATGTGCTGATTAAGGGATATACTGCTATAATAATCATGTGTGTGTGGTTTATATAACTCCAGTCTGAACCATGGCCATACCCCGTCATATTACATTCATAGTATTATATTTGATGTACAACTATACATGGTTGCAGTATTAAGGTAACAATATAGGGCTATTTCATATTTTGCTTTGTATAATACCTGTGTTTAATTCAATCATTCAATCATACCAAAATAGTTGTGATGCTCTGTTGCGTTTTAGCGGTTTATCGTTTTCCAGTGGATATAAAAATAGACATCTAACATGCATTCCTTTACAAAAGCGTAGGTAAGGCCACTTTCCCCTCGAATGACTCAAGAGTACCTAAACAATTGTAACTCATCTCCATTATCTTGTCCCCATTATGCGATCGACAGCATCTGTATGTATGTACAGCACTCGAAATGCGGTATCGCAGTCGCAATTTGCGACGCTAAATAGACGCGGTGTATACTTCACGGTATCAACAAGTATCCAAAGCATGACCCACAAACATGTATTAAAAAAAACTTAAAAGTGGAATCTTAAGTAAAAAGGATGGTGAAATGTTAACATTACTTTTTGGCAGTTCAAAGTTTCAAATGTTTGTAAACTTCTATTATGTGGGAAATATCTCAAATTTATACAGAGGGAAAATTACACAGGGTTCAGAAACTTTTAAGTCGACCACAGTAAATTATTTCAAGGTTCGTACCCTTACAAAAGATCAACATTTTCCAATTCATTTTCAAGATATTTTCAAGGGTTGATCTACATAGATAGGGTTAGGGATTTCAATTTGAGTTTTGAAATGAAATATCAACCAGACGCAACTTCCTTAATACCCAACAGCTATGACCGCCTAGTTACACTTCCGCATGTTCCAGGGCAAATGTTCAGATTACTCTCATTGTCGCTCACCAGGTGCCGAGTCTGTCTAAAGTAGGTGCGAGTAAGAGAGCAGTTGGGCAATTTGTGTAGGGTCCACCGGATCAAATGTAATATGACAGTTCCGGGCTGAAGGGTGTCAACCTCAAACTAATTAAAGGGCCATTAATATGTTGCTCTATTTTTTTTTTTTTTTTGATAATATAGGATTTTAGCGTGTCCATCATGCACCAACATTTTTTTTTTCTGCAGAGAGAAAAAGGGTACCAACAGATTGTGCTTTTTCACAGTTTTCCCAAGGAGTAGCTGGCATCTGCTAGATAACTATAGGCTCTTAGTTCCCATTTTCGGAAAGAATTTTATGGCTCATTTATGCACTGATACTGTGATAGATGAAAAAAAAAACATTAAACCGTTTACAATATTATTCATATTATTTTTCCACTTTTAATAGACGGAATTAATTAGTAATCTTGCGCATTTATAGCTAAATTTAAAACAATGTGGGCTCGTCGCTGTGTGAGTATATGAGACAAAATAATTATTCAATCTGCGTCGCCAGTTAGATTTTTAATTTGACCGAGATAAGTGTAAAGTTAAATGTGTTAAAGATAATGAAGGAAAATAATGAAGACAATAATAATAATAATAATAATAATAGGTTACCCTATTTGTATTTCTATTTGGAACCGTTACATTTTTAATATATATTTATATATATATATATATATATATATAAATATATATATATTTCTGTGGTAAAATAATGAAAGACTGGGTGATGAATTCTCTTTGGGAATCCAGTGAAAAGGTTACATGAATCAGCTGCAACTTATTACCTTCAAATATCTTGATACACTCTGTCACGTGTTTGTAAATTTCCATTGGATGTAGATATAAAGCGTGACTTCAGTTATCCATTGTTTTATCCATTATCACAAGAGCAATCCTTTATCATATTGACCCTTGTCAGAGCTGCCAACAATCATATCATATATTATATATACTGATATATTGATGTGTTGATTTACCTGTATATCTTCCCAATTCTGCTATCTATCTGGTAATTTATAATGTTTGATATTTGTTTTTTGTGACAAAACACACTAATAACTACCATGTACATGAAACTGAGATCTGCAAGGTCAAGGTTTCACAAATGTGACATTCACTTTATTTATTTATCAGCAAGGCCTGACTATGATCAGTGAATACTGATTCCAGAGGACTCGTTAACTGTAGCTCTATGAATGTGCACAGGTATTGGTTTAGTGGACAAAACCTACTACCAGTAAGCTATGAGAGTGACTTTAGCCTTGAATTGATATGCTTCAAGTGAAAACCATACATTGATGATTATTTATACATAAGATATCACAAGAGTGTCTTGAAGGATAGCCCTGAAATTTGATATTGCTGAAGATTTTGGATTATTTTGTTTGTTGTTGTTTAGGCCAAGCATAGATATAAATATACAAAGATATACCAAATTCAGATTTGGGTCAATGACGTGGAGAGTAACCTTGAACATATACATGTATAAGGCTTGTCAGCTGATTTTAATATATACAAACTCATTTTGCTCAAATGGCTACTTAGTGTTATGTTCTGAAATTTAGTATATGACCCAAGATCTAGGACTGCTTTTTCCACCCAAGTCCCGTTTAGCCAACTTCATGTTTTAATTTAACTTTATTCATTACATATTGACGATTTAAGGATCATGTCTTTTCATCAATCTTTGCGCCCAGCAGCTTTGGATGCTTTTTCTGCCGGACCATACTTGGAGCGCAACCTGCAGTCTACAGAATTTAAACTATCACGTTTCTCATGATCTGCTTTGTGCATCATTGTATAAATTAGTAAGCCCTTATACACTAGTATCTGATAGTTTATCTTTTGAACAAGTCTCATGGTGCCACGTATACATCATTTCAGTTGATACCTAACTACATTACATAATAGAGCCATATTTCTAAGGGGTTAATGTCAAGCTTATGACTATATGTATATCATTGTATCTCTGTTGGGAGAAATCTATATTTGTTATCTGGCAATGGACAGTTCTGCCAGTTAGGCATTAGTAAATTTGTATGATGAGGGATTATCTTTGTGCACTGATATGCTTTTAATGGGTAAATTACTGCCACAATAGTAATTACTATTCTCGACCTGAATTGCCACGGCATTTTACCCGTGACAGGGAACTGAAGAGAAAGCAGATTACATGAGGTGGTAAGAATATTTATCTTCATGATAAGCCTGCTGTGATGGGTGGGCGAGATATACATGTAGCTGTAAAACCCTCGAAGAATGTTTTACATAGGAAAATCTTAAAGCTAGCCTGGAACAGATGTAATCCTGTTCAAATAAATATGTTTAAACCAACTGAAGGAAATATTTGTCTTTATTCATTATACTGTGTTATATGTTCTTAGTTAACGCTCATGCCATTGGTGATATTATTGTCAAGGCATATGGGCATGAATGCATATAATAATAAAAATAATAATTATAAGAATAAATAGTATTTATATAGCACTTATTGTCTCATAGATTTGTACCCACAATGTGGCACATACAGAACGGAATTTTTGGGAAAACCTTACCCTTGTACCTCTCCCCAAGACCCACTGTCTTTCTCCTTTGTACAAAATAACTAAAAGCTTGCCATAAGTCATGATATTTTAAATTGGCTTTTATTGGTGAGAGAGTGAGAGATTTTCTCCAAGGGCAGCTGTGAAATTTGGGAGGTATGCCCTTACATCTTTGACAGTTTTATCCATTGAACAAGTCTTCTGCTGCCACCTATATACCATGCCGGTTGATATTTTTCTTAACAGAGACACGTTCAAAACGGATTTAAGACTCCAGGGATACTATTGCATCTCTTCTGCTAGTAATTTATCCAGACACCTTTAAGTGAGAATATCACGATAAGTATATTCAAATGATGCTGGTTTACTAGTAGGTTACTTCCATTATGCTGTTAACGACTTAAGATTTGAATTACGATGTAGCCGACACATAGATGTGATAGGTGGGTGGGATATACATGTAGCTGCGCTGTAAACTAATGATTTACATAGTAAAACCTTACCGCTTGCTTTCAACAGATGTTAAAATAAATGTTTAAACTCAACTAAAGTAAATATGTATTTCCTTATTACTTTGCTATTTCTTCTAAGTTAACCACCATACCATGTGTGATCATATGCATGTTAAGGCATATGGAAATCTTACCCTACGACTCTTGTGTAAGTTGATGATCATCAGACAACTGATGCTGAACAGTTAAATAATATTATGAATGATAATCATAAATAGCATTTATAAAGAACTAATTCTCTGACAGAATCGCAGCACGTATATGCAAACACCGGTACCCACAGAGTTAAATATCCTTTACACCTAATTCCTGTCCCTCTCCCCATGCCCCCTTTCTTTCTTAGATGTTGATAACCAAAAGCTTGCCAGAAGAGATATAAATGATGTCGGATTCCGAGATTTTTTACGTTTAGTAGAGAGTGAATTCCACCGACTTCTTGAATGGCATTTGGTATTATTGGGGGGGGGGGGGGGTTCTAACTCATCAAACAAATATTTACATGTGTTTTTGGACGCATAAAAGACATCCAGTGCAGCAACTTGACATGAGAATATATCACAAACTCGTACTAGAAGACAAACCCAGTATATACAGGAAATAAGCTTTATTATAACTAGCCAAGGTCACAGCCTGGCATTGGTACAAGATTTCAATTGCAAGATTTATATACAATTCCTTCTGCTCTGCAAAAAAAAAAATGGCAAAACTGTGCACTGGTCACTATTACAAGCATGCCTAAATGGATTTATTTATCAATACCATGGACAATTCAGGGCTGCATATATATATATATATATATATATATATATATATATATATATATATATATATATTATCGATAACAAACTTTCACTGGTAGACCATTATTTTACATATGGATGTGTACAAAATATGACCATAGTCGTTCACGGCAAACGATAACCAATTTGTACATGTTATTTACATAAAGTAGCTCTAATCCTGACTGTGTACCTCTGAAGGTTCCCTGCATGCATATTCAACATTCAAGTACAAATATCATACAATCCATTTTGACACTTGATTTAAACTATTAAAACTGGCTGCCATAAATATCTAAACTCCTCTCCAGAACTGCCGGGACTAAAAGTTCATCATTATTATTATTATCATATATAATACAATAATCTAATACATATTCATATTTTCATGTATATTTATGAATGTGTGAAGATTTTGCTACATGTTCTATTTTTATCAAAAATATTCAGAGAATTTATATTCTCCAAAATCTTATCTCCATTGTAACATTATAATCTATCTGACTACAGTCTGTCTTGTTAACCCTTGTGTTTTAGTGTGACGTGACATTGTTATTATATATTGGCATCTGACAGTCTTCTGAGGCAGTGCACATGTCAGCTCTTTGCCATGACACAAACTACCATTCTCCCACCTAACTGATGAAACTGAAACCACCTTAGTTTCCAATCTCCCATACAAGAGGCCCTGCTGGAATCAGTTTTGATCACAACAGGAACAGTTGCTGCATTCTATTATTTCCTGTTGTATGAAGAAAAGACCTCCGGCCAAAGAGGCTCAGCATTTTCCTGACAGCTAAGATTATAAATCTGTTTTATTGTTTATTAAAAAGATCCTTTGGTGTCAGACCAGCTGCTACGTCGATGAGAATGATATTGACTCGGACAGAGATAACACAATAAACTGGGGGTTTCTGGTGAAAGGACTATTTTACCCAAAAATGGCTGCCACCACTCAGCTAATATAGAACCAAAATGAATGAATATGGATCATCAAACCAAAGAAAGTATATAATGAGAAAGCATATATTAATCCTTTATATATATATATATATATATATATATATATAAAGCTACCTGAAATTAATTTACAAAATCAATCTGAAGGTACATTACAGCCCGCTGTAAGCCTCGTCTACATCAGTTATTTAATCCTAAAAAACTTTACAATACACTCACTACATATGCCTGATTGCTTAGAGTTTCTTGAGATGCAGGTTATAATAAAACAAAGTTATATGCCTGGCTAAACTGGATGGCTGACGATATATATATATAACTTGATAACAACACTAGTTGGTAGGAAATCAGATATCAAATTAGCAGGGGCAAGCACTTGTTTAAATTTCAAATGTAATATCATTGAAACTGAATAAGGAAATGTTTGATCTTGTAATAAGTTATATCAATTTTTTTATGATCAAGACCATTTTCACCATTTAAGTACCAAAGGAAAGGTGCATTTTCAATACATATATATTACTGATTAAACAGGCATATGTATACTGATATTCTTAAAGTGCAAGGGAGACAACGGGGGCTACCACTCATAAATATGTGTTGATTTTTCGTCACATTGTGACAACTATAAGACAAGCCCCAGAAATGTTGCACTTTGTGCATACCAGTATTACCTCTATGAAACCACATAACATTCATGTATATGACAGAACCTAATCAAAGAACAATACGCCACATAATTTATAACACCACAATGATACATAATCATTGGAAGGTATGATGAATTCAAATAGTGAAAATAAAACATTTTGATTGATTAACTGCAGTAAGAGTAATGTCCCTTTTCACCTGATCAAACAATTTGTAATTATACATGGTCACAAAATATCAAGCAATTTTTCACAAGAATGGCCATGTGACCTCAAATATGACTATAACAGTCAAATACTCTGTGAACTTTGTTTGTTATGGCCAAATGATTACAAGATCAGGATTGCATGATCATACTTGACAATTACAGTCATATACTCAAGTGGTTAAGGAATATTATGGTCAGACCATCACAAGATCTGATCACATGATCGTACAACTATTATGGTCATATACAATCACAACTCGAGTGAAGCAATAGGGTCAAATAATCACATGATCAGGTCATATGATCATGCGCCAACGTTATAGTCTCACATTTAGGCGATACTTTAATTAATTGGGGGAATGATCACATGATCAGGTCATTTGATCAAATGACGCTGACTCTTATGTTCGCAAGATGGTTGATCAAACAGGATGCCCCACAATAGATCACCATGTGCTGATTAAGGGATATACTGCTATAATAATCATGTGTGTGTGGTTTATATAACTCCAGTCTGAACCATGGCCATACCCCGTCATATTACATTCATAGTATTATATTTGATGTACAACTATACATGGTTGCAGTATTAAGGTAACAATATAGGGCTATTTCATATTTTGCTTTGTATAATACCTGTGTTTAATTCAATCATTCAATCATACCAAAATAGTTGTGATGCTCTGTTGCGTTTTAGCGGTTTATCGTTTTCCAGTGGATATAAAAATAGACATCTAACATGCATTCCTTTACAAAAGCGTAGGTAAGGCCACTTTCCCCTCGAATGACTCAAGAGTACCTAAACAATTGTAACTCATCTCCATTATCTTGTCCCCATTATGCGATCGACAGCATCTGTATGTATGTACAGCACTCGAAATGCGGTATCGCAGTCGCAATTTGCGACGCTAAATAGACGCGGTGTATACTTCACGGTATCAACAAGTATCCAAAGCATGACCCACAAACATGTATTAAAAAAAACTTAAAAGTGGAATCTTAAGTAAAAAGGATGGTGAAATGTTAACATTACTTTTTGGCAGTTCAAAGTTTCAAATGTTTGTAAACTTCTATTATGTGGGAAATATCTCAAATTTATACAGAGGGAAAATTACACAGGGTTCAGAAACTTTTAAGTCGACCACAGTAAATTATTTCAAGGTTCGTACCCTTACAAAAGATCAACATTTTCCAATTCATTTTCAAGATATTTTCAAGGGTTGATCTACATAGATAGGGTTAGGGATTTCAATTTGAGTTTTGAAATGAAATATCAACCAGACGCAACTTCCTTAATACCCAACAGCTATGACCGCCTAGTTACACTTCCGCATGTTCCAGGGCAAATGTTCAGATTACTCTCATTGTCGCTCACCAGGTGCCGAGTCTGTCTAAAGTAGGTGCGAGTAAGAGAGCAGTTGGGCAATTTGTGTAGGGTCCACCGGATCAAATGTAATATGACAGTTCCGGGCTGAAGGGTGTCAACCTCAAACTAATTAAAGGGCCATTAATATGTTGCTCTATTTTTTTTTTTTTTTTTGATAATATAGGATTTTAGCGTGTCCATCATGCACCAACATTTTTTTTTTTCTGCAGAGAGAAAAAGGGTACCAACAGATTGTGCTTTTTCACAGTTTGCCCAAGGAGTAGCTGGCATCTGCTAGATAACTATAGGCTCTTAGTTCCCATTTTCGGAAAGAATTTTATGGCTCATTTATGCACTGATACTGTGATAGATGAAAAAAAAAACATTAAACCGTTTACAATATTATTCATATTATTTTTCCACTTTTAATAGACGGAATTAATTAGTAATCTTGCGCATTTATAGCTAAATTTAAAACAATGTGGGCTCGTCGCTGTGTGAGTATATGAGACAAAATAATTATTCAATCTGCGTCGCCAGTTAGATTTTTAATTTGACCGAGATAAGTGTAAAGTTAAATGTGTTAAGGATAATGAAGGAAAATAATGAAGACAATAATAACAATAATAATAATAATAGGTTACCCTATTTGTATTTCTATTTGGAACCGTTACATTTTTAATATATATTTATATATATATATATATATATATATATATATATATATATATATATATATATTTCTGTGGTAAAATAATGAAAGACTGGGTGATGAATTCTCTTTGGGAATCCAGTGAAAAGGTTACATGAATCAGCTGCAACTTATTACCTTCAAATATCTTGATACACTCTGTCACGTGTTTGTAAATTTCCATTGGATGTAGATATAAAGCGTGACTTCAGTTATCCATTGTTTTATCCATTATCACAAGAGCAATCCTTTATCATATTGACCCTTGTCAGAGCTGCCAACAATCATATCATATATTATATATACTGATATATTGATGTGTTGATTTACCTGTATATCTTCCCAATTCTGCTATCTATCTGGTAATTTATAATGTTTGATATTTGTTTTTTGTGACAAAACACACTAATAACTACCATGTACATGAAACTGAGATCTGCAAGGTCAAGGTTTCACAAATGTGACATTCACTTTATTTATTTATCAGCAAGGCCTGACTATGATCAGTGAATACTGATTCCAGAGGACTCGTTAACTGTAGCTCTATGAATGTGCACAGGTATTGGTTTAGTGGACAAAACCTACTACCAGTAAGCTATGAGAGTGACTTTAGCCTTGAATTGATATGCTTCAAGTGAAAACCATACATTGATGATTATTTATACATAAGATATCACAAGAGTGTCTTGAAGGATAGCCCTGAAATTTGATATTGCTGAAGATTTTGGATTATTTTGTTTGTTGTTGTTTAGGCCAAGCATAGATATAAATATACAAAGATATACCAAATTCAGATTTGGGTCAATGACGTGGAGAGTAACCTTGAACATATACATGTATAAGGCTTGTCAGCTGATTTTAATATATACAAACTCATTTTGCTCAAATGGCTACTTAGTGTTATGTTCTGAAATTTAGTATATGACCCAAGATCTAGGACTGCTTTTTCCACCCAAGTCCCGTTTAGCCAACTTCATGTTTTAATTTAACTTTATTCATTACATATTGACGATTTAAGGATCATGTCTTTTCATCAATCTTTGCGCCCAGCAGCTTTGGATGCTTTTTCTGCCGGACCATACTTGGAGCGCAACCTGCAGTCTACAGAATTTAAACTATCACGTTTCTCATGATCTGCTTTGTGCATCATTGTATAAATTAGTAAGCCCTTATACACTAGTATCTGATAGTTTATCTTTTGAACAAGTCTCATGGTGCCACGTATACATCATTTCAGTTGATACCTAACTACATTACATAATAGAGCCATATTTCTAAGGGGTTAATGTCAAGCTTATGACTATATGTATATCATTGTATCTCTGTTGGGAGAAATCTATATTTGTTATCTGGCAATGGACAGTTCTGCCAGTTAGGCATTAGTAAATTTGTATGATGAGGGATTATCTTTGTGCACTGATATGCTTTTAATGGGTAAATTACTGCCACAATAGTAATTACTATTCTCGACCTGAATTGCCACGGCATTTTACCCGTGACAGGGAACTGAAGAGAAAGCAGATTACATGAGGTGGTAAGAATATTTATCTTCATGATAAGCCTGCTGTGATGGGTGGGCGAGATATACATGTAGCTGTAAAACCCTCGAAGAATGTTTTACATAGGAAAATCTTAAAGCTAGCCTGGAACAGATGTAATCCTGTTCAAATAAATATGTTTAAACCAACTGAAGGAAATATTTGTCTTTATTCATTATGCTGTGTTATATGTTCTTAGTTAACGCTCATGCCATTGGTGATATTATTGTCAAGGCATATGGGCATGAATGCATATAATAATAAAAATAATAATTATAAGAATAAATAGTATTTATATAGCACTTATTGTCTCATAGATTTGTACCCACAATGTGGCACATACAGAACGGAATTTTTGGGAAACCTTACCCTTGTACCTCTCCCCAAGACACACTGTCTTTCTCCTTTGTACAAAATAACTAAAAGCTTGCCATAAGTCATGATATTTTAAATTGGCTTTTATTGGTGAGAGAGTGAGAGATTTTCTCCAAGGGCAGCTGTGAAATTTGGGAGGTATGCCCTTACATCTTTGACAGTTTTATCCATTGAACAAGTCTTCTGCTGCCACCTATATACCATGCCGGTTGATATTTTTCTTAACAGAGACACGTTCAAAACGGATTTAAGACTCCAGGGATACTATTGCATCTCTTCTGCTAGTAATTTATCCAGACACCTTTAAGTGAGAATATCACGATAAGTATATTCAAATGATGCTGGTTTACTAGTAGGTTACTTCCATTATGCTGTTAACGACTTAAGATTTGAATTACGATGTAGCCGACACATAGATGTGATAGGTGGGTGGGATATACATGTAGCTGCGCTGTAAACTAATGATTTACATAGTAAAACCTTACCGCTTGCTTTCAACAGATGTTAAAATAAATGTTTAAACTCAACTAAAGTAAATATGTATTTCCTTATTACTTTGCTATTTCTTCTAAGTTAACCACCATACCATGTGTGATCATATGCATGTTAAGGCATATGGAAATCTTACCCTACGACTCTTGTGTAAGTTGATGATCATCAGACAACTGATGCTGAACAGTTAAATAATATTATGAATGATAATCATAAATAGCATTTATAAAGAACTAATTCTCTGACAGAATCGCAGCACGTATATGCAAAAACCGGTACCCACAGAGTTAAATATCCTTTACACCTAATTCCTGTCCCTCTCCCCATGCCCCCTTTCTTTCTTAGATGTTGATAACCAAAAGCTTGCCAGAAGAGATATAAATGATGTCGGATTCCGAGATTTTTTACGTTTAGTAGAGAGTGAATTCCACCGACTTCTTGAATGGCATTTGGTATTATTGGGGGGGGGGGTTCTAACTCATCAAACAAATATTTACATGTGTTTTTGGACGCATAAAAGACATCCAGTGCAGCAACTTGACATGAGAATATATCACAAACTCGTACTAGAAGACAAACCCAGTATATACAGGAAATAAGCTTTATTATAACTAGCCAAGGTCACAGCCTGGCATTGGTACAAGATTTCAATTGCAAGATTTATATACAATTCCTTCTGCTCTGCAAAAAAAAAAATGGCAAAACTGTGCACTGGTCACTATTACAAGCATGCCTAAATGGATTTATTTATCAATACCATGGACAATTCAGGGCTGCATATATATATATATATATATATATATATATATATATATATATATATATATATATATATATTATCGATAACAAACTTTCACTGGTAGACCATTATTTTACATATGGATGTGTACAAAATATAACCATAGTCGCTCACGGCAAACGATAACCAATTTGTACATGTTATTTACATAAAGTAGCTCTAATCCTGACTGTGTACCTCTGAAGGTTCCCTGCATGCATATTCAACATTCAAGTACAAATATCATACAATCCATTTTGACACTTGATTTAAACTATTAAAACTGGCTGCCATAAATATCTAAACTCCTCTCCAGAACTGCCGGGACTAAAAGTTCATCATTATTATTATTATCATATATAATACAATAATCTAATACATATTCATATTTTCATGTATATTTATGAATGTGTGAAGATTTTGCTACATGTTCTATTTTTATCAAAAATATTCAGAGAATTTATATTCTCCAAAATCTTATCTCCATTGTAACATTATAATCTATCTGACTACAGTCTGTCTTGTTAACCCTTGTGTTTTAGTGTGACGTGACATTGTTATTATATATTGGCATCTGACAGTCTTCTGAGGCAGTGCACATGTCAGCTCTTTGCCATGACACAAACTACCATTCTCCCACCTAACTGATGAAACTGAAACCACCTTAGTTTCCAATCTCCCATACAAGAGGCCCTGCTGGAATCAGTTTTGATCACAACAGGAACAGTTGCTGCATTCTATTATTTCCTGTTGTATGAAGAAAAGACCTCCGGCCAAAGAGGCTCAGCATTTTCCTGACAGCTAAGATTATAAATCTGTTTTATTGTTTATTAAAAAGATCCTTTGGTGTCAGACCAGCTGCTACGTCGATGAGAATGATATTGACTCGGACAGAGATAACACAATAAACTGGGGGTTTCTGGTGAAAGGACTATTTTACCCAAAAATGGCTGCCACCACTCAGCTAATATAGAACCAAAATGAATGAATATGGATCATCAAACCAAAGAAAGTATATAATGAGAAAGCATATATTAATCCTTTAAATATATATATATATATATATATATATATATATATATATATATAAAGCTACCTGAAATTAATTTACAAAATCAATCTGAAGGTACATTACAGCCCGCTGTAAGCCTCGTCTACATCAGTTATTTAATCCTAAAAAACTTTACAATACACTCACTACATATGCCTGATTGCTTAGAGTTTCTTGAGATGCAGGTTATAATAAAACAAAGTTATATGCCTGGCTAAACTGGATGGCTGACGATATATATATATAACTTGATAACAACACTAGTTGGTAGGAAATCAGATATCAAATTAGCAGGGGCAAGCACTTGTTTAAATTTCAAATGTAATATCATTGAAACTGAATAAGGAAATGTTTGATCTTGTAATAAGTTATATCAATTTTTTTATGATCAAGACCATTTTCACCATTTAAGTACCAAAGGAAAGGTGCATTTTCAATACATATATATTACTGATTAAACAGGCATATGTATACTGATATTCTTAAAGTGCAAGGGAGACAACGGGGGCTACCACTCATAAATATGTGTTGATTTTTCGTCACATTGTGACAACTATAAGACAAGCCCCAGAAATGTTGCACTTTGTGCATACCAGTATTACCTCTATGAAACCACATAACATTCATGTATATGACAGAACCTAATCAAAGAACAATACGCCACATAATTTATAACACCACAATGATACATAATCATTGGAAGGTATGATGAATTCAAATAGTGAAAATAAAACATTTTGATTGATTAACTGCAGTAAGAGTAATGTCCCTTTTCACCTGATCAAACAATTTGTAATTATACATGGTCACAAAATATCAAGCAATTTTTCACAAGAATGGCCATGTGACCTCAAATATGACTATAACAGTCAAATACTCTGTGAACTTTGTTTGTTATGGCCAAATGATTACAAGATCAGGATTGCATGATCATACTTGACAATTACAGTCATATACTCAAGTGGTTAAGGAATATTATGGTCAGACCATCACAAGATCTGATCACATGATCGTACAACTATTATGGTCATATACAATCACAACTCGAGTGAAGCAATAGGGTCAAATAATCACATGATCAGGTCATATGATCATGCGCCACCGTTATAGTCTCACATTTAGGCGATACTTTAATTAATTGGGGGAATGATCACATGATCAGGTCATTTGATCAAATGACGCTGACTCTTATGTTCGCAAGATGGTTGATCAAACAGGATGCCCCACAATAGATCACCATGTGCTGATTAAGGGATATACTGCTATAATAATCATGTGTGTGTGGTTTATATAACTCCAGTCTGAACCATGGCCATACCCCGTCATATTACATTCATAGTATTATATTTGATGTACAACTATACATGGTTGCAGTATTAAGGTAACAATATAGGGCTATTTCATATTTTGCTTTGTATAATACCTGTGTTTAATTCAATCATTCAATCATACCAAAATAGTTGTGATGCTCTGTTGCGTTTTAGCGGTTTATCGTTTTCCAGTGGATATAAAAATAGACATCTAACATGCATTCCTTTACAAAAGCGTAGGTAAGGCCACTTTCCCCTCGAATGACTCAAGAGTACCTAAACAATTGTAACTCATCTCCATTATCTTGTCCCCATTATGCGATCGACAGCATCTGTATGTATGTACAGCACTCGAAATGCGGTATCGCAGTCGCAATTTGCGACGCTAAATAGACGCGGTGTATACTTCACGGTATCAACAAGTATCCAAAGCATGACCCACAAACATGTATTAAAAAAAACTTAAAAGTGGAATCTTAAGTAAAAAGGATGGTGAAATGTTAACATTACTTTTTGGCAGTTCAAAGTTTCAAATGTTTGTAAACTTCTATTATGTGGGAAATATCTCAAATTTATACAGAGGGAAAATTACACAGGGTTCAGAAACTTTTAAGTCGACCACAGTAAATTATTTCAAGGTTCGTACCCTTACAAAAGATCAACATTTTCCAATTCATTTTCAAGATATTTTCAAGGGTTGATCTACATAGATAGGGTTAGGGATTTCAATTTGAGTTTTGAAATGAAATATCAACCAGACGCAACTTCCTTAATACCCAACAGCTATGACCGCCTAGTTACACTTCCGCATGTTCCAGGGCAAATGTTCAGATTACTCTCATTGTCGCTCACCAGGTGCCGAGTCTGTCTAAAGTAGGTGCGAGTAAGAGAGCAGTTGGGCAATTTGTGTAGGGTCCACCGGATCAAATGTAATATGACAGTTCCGGGCTGAAGGGTGTCAACCTCAAACTAATTAAAGGGCCATTAATATGTTGCTCTATTTTTTTTTTTTTTGATAATATAGGATTTTAGCGTGTCCATCATGCACCAACATTTTTTTTTTCTGCAGAGAGAAAAAGGGTACCAACAGATTGTGCTTTTTCACAGTTTGCCCAAGGAGTAGCTGGCATCTGCTAGATAACTATAGGCTCTTAGTTCCCATTTTCGGAAAGAATTTTATGGCTCATTTATGCACTGATACTGTGATAGATGAAAAAAAAAACATTAAACCGTTTACAATATTATTCATATTATTTTTCCACTTTTAATAGACGGAATTAATTAGTAATCTTGCGCATTTATAGGTAAATTTAAAACAATGTGGGCTCGTCGCTGTGTGAGTATATGAGACAAAATAATTATTCAATCTGCGTCGCCAGTTAGATTTTTAATTTGACCGAGATAAGTGTAAAGTTAAATGTGTTAAAGATAATGAAGGAAAATAATGAAGACAATAATAATAATAATAATAATAATAGGTTACCCTATTTGTATTTCTATTTTGAACCGTTACATTTTTAATATATATTTATATATATATATATATATATATATATATATATATATATATATATATATATATATATATATATATATTTCTGTGGTAAAATAATGAAAGACTGGGTGATGAATTCTCTTTGGGAATCCAGTGAAAAGGTTACATGAATCAGCTGCAACTTATTACCTTCAAATATCTTGATACACTCTGTCACGTGTTTGTAAATTTCCATTGGATGTAGATATAAAGCGTGACTTCAGTTATCCATTGTTTTATCCATTATCACAAGAGCAATCCTTTATCATATTGACCCTTGTCAGAGCTGCCAACAATCATATCATATATTATATATACTGATATATTGATGTGTTGATTTACCTGTATATCTTCCCAATTCTGCTATCTATCTGGTAATTTATAATGTTTGATATTTGTTTTTTGTGACAAAACACACTAATAACTACCATGTACATGAAACTGAGATCTGCAAGGTCAAGGTTTCACAAATGTGACATTCACTTTATTTATTTATCAGCAAGGCCTGACTATGATCAGTGAATACTGATTCCAGAGGACTCGTGAACTGTAGCTCTATGAATGTGCACAGGTATTGGTTTAGTGGACAAAACCTACTACCAGTAAGCTATGAGAGTGACTTTAGCCTTGAATTGATATGCTTCAAGTGAAAACCATACATTGATGATTATTTATACATAAGATATCACAAGAGTGTCTTGAAGGATAGCCCTGAAATTTGATATTGCTGAAGATTTTGGATTATTTTGTTTGTTGTTGTTTAGGCCAAGCATAGATATAAATATACAAAGATATACCAAATTCAGATTTGGGTCAATGACGTGGAGAGTAACCTTGAACATATACATGTATAAGGCTTGTCAGCTGATTTTAATATATACAAACTCATTTTGCTCAAATGGCTACTTAGTGTTATGTTCTGAAATTTAGTATATGACCCAAGATCTAGGACTGCTTTTTCCACCCAAGTCCCGTTTAGCCAACTTCATGTTTTAATTTAACTTTATTCATTACATATTGACGATTTAAGGATCATGTCTTTTCATCAATCTTTGCGCCCAGCAGCTTTGGATGCTTTTTCTGCCGGACCATACTTGGAGCGCCACCTGCAGTCTACAGAATTTAAACTATCACGTTTCTCATGATCTGCTTTGTGCATCATTGTATAAATTAGTAAGCCCTTATACACTAGTATCTGATAGTTTATCTTTTGAACAAGTCTCATGGTGCCACGTATACATCATTTCAGTTGATACCTAACTACATTACATAAAAGAGCCATATTTCTAAGGGGTTAATGTCAAGCTTATGACTCTATGTATATCATTGTATCTCTGTTGGGAGAAATCCATATTTGTTATCTGGCAATGGACAGTTCTGCCAGTTAGGCATTAGTAAATTTGTATGATGTGGGATTATCTTTGTGCACTGATATGCTTTTAATGGGTAAATTACTGCCACAATAGTAATTACTATTCTCGACCTGAATTGCCACGGCATTTTACCCGTGACAGGGAACTGAAGAGAAAGCAGATTACATGAGGTGGTAAGAATATTTATCTTCATGACAAGCCTGCTGTGATGGGTGGGCGAGATATACATGTAGCTGTAAAACCCTCGAAGGATGTTTTACATAGGAAAATCTTAAAGCTAACCTGGAACAGATGTAATCCTGTTCAAATAAATATGTTTAAACCAACTGAAGGAAATATTTGTCTTTATTCATTATACTGTGTTATATGTTCTTAGTTAACGCTCATCCCATTGGTGATATTATTGTCAAGGCATATGGGCATGAATGCATATAATAATAAAAATAATAATTATAAGAATAAATAGTATTTATATAGCACTTATTGTCTCATAGATTTGTACCCACAATGTGGCACATACAGAACGGAATTTTTGGGAAAACCTTACCCTTGTACCTCTCCCCAAGACCCACTGTCTTTCTCCTTTGTACAAAATAACTAAAAGCTTGCCATAAGTCATGATATTTTAAATTGGCTTTTATTGATGAGAGAGTGAGAGATTTTCTCCAAGGGCAGCTGTGAAATTTGGGAGGTATGTCCTTACATCTTTGACAGTTTTATCCATTGAACAAGTCTTCTGCTGCCACCTATATACCATGCCGGTTGATATTTTTCTTAACAGAGACACGTTCAAAACGGATTTAAGACTCCAGGGATACTATTGCATCTCTTCTGCTAGTAATTTATCCAGACACCTTTAAGTGAGAATATCACGATAAGTATATTTAAATGATGCTGGTTTACTAGGAGGTTACTTCCATTATGCTGTTAACGACTTAAGATTTGAATTACGATGTAGCCGACACATAGATGTGATAGGTGGGTGGGATATACATGTAGCTGCGCTGTAAACTAATGATTTACATAGGAAAACCTTACCGCTTGCTTTCAACAGATGTTTAAATAAATGTTTAAACCCAACTAAAGTAAATATGTATTTCCTTATTACTTTGCTATTTCTTCTAAGTTAACCACCATACCATGTGTGATCATATGCATGTTAAGGCATATGGAAATCTTACCCTTCGACTCTTGTGTAAGTTGATGATCATCAGACAACTGATGCTGAACAGTTAAATAATATTATGAATGATAATCATAAATAGCATTTATAAAGAACTAATTCTCTGACAGAATCGCAGCACGTATATGCAAACACCGGTACCCACAGAGTTAAATATCCTTTAAACCTAATTCCTGTCCCTCTCCCCATGCCCCCCTTTCTTTCTTAGATGTTGATAACCAAGAGCTTGCCAGAAGAGATATAAATGATGTCGGATTCCGAGATTTTTTACGTTTAGTAGAGAGTGAATTCCACCGACTTCTTGAATGGCATTTGGTATTATTGGGGGGGGGGGGGGGGGGGTTCTAACTCATCAAACAAATATTTACATGTTTTGGACGCATAAAAGACATCCAGTAAGGCAACTTGACATGAGAATATATCACAAACTCGTACTAGAAGACAAACCCAGTACATACAGGAAATAAGCTTTATTATAACTAGCCAAGGTCACAGCCTGGCATTGGTACAAGATTTCAATTACAAGATTTATATACAATTCCTTCTGCTCTGCAAAAAAAAATGGCAAAACTGTGCACTGGTCACTATTACAAGCATGCCTAAATGGATTTATTTATCAATACCATGCACAATTCAGGGCTGCATATATATATATATATATATATATATATATATATATATATATATATATATATATATTATCGATAACAAACTTTCACTGGTAGACCATTATTTTACATATGGATGTGTACAAAATATGACCATAGTCGTTCACGGCAAATGATAACCAATTTTTACATGTTATTTACATAAAGTAGCTCTAATCCTGACTGTGTACCTCTGAAGGTTCCCTGCATGCATATTCAACTCCTCTCCAGAACTGCCGGGACTAAAAGTTCATCATTATTATTATTATCATATATAATACTATAATCTCATACATATTCATATTTTCATGTATATTTATGAATGTGTGAAGATTTTGCTACATGTTCTATTTTTATCAAAAATATTCAGAGAATTTATATTCTCCAAAATCTTATCTCCATTGTAACATTATAATCTATCTGACCACAGTCTGTCTTGTTAACCCTTGTGTTTTAGTGTGACGTGACATTGTTATTATATATTGGCATCTGACAGTCTTCTGAGGCAGTGCACATGTCAGCTCTTTGCCATGACACAAACTACCATTCTCCCACCTAACTGATGAAACTAAAACCACCTTGGTTTCCAATCTCCCATACAAGAGGCCCTGCTGGAATCAGTTTTGATCACAACAGGAACAGTTGCTGCATTCTATTATTTCCTGCTGTATGAAGAAAAGACCTCCGGCCAAAGAGGCTCAGCATTTTCCTGGCAGCTAAGATTATAAATCTGTTTTATTGTTTATTTAAAAGATCCTTTGGTGTCAGACCAGCTGCTACGTCGATGAGAATCATATTGACTCGGACAGAGATAACACAATAAACTGGGGGTTTCTGGTGAAAGGACTATTTTACCCAAAAATGGCTGCCACCACTCAGCTAATATAGAACCAAAATGAATGAATATGGATCATCAAACCAAAGAAAGTATATAATGAGAAAGCATATATTAATCCTTTATATATATATATATATATATATATATATATATATATATTTATATATAAAGCCACCTGAAATTAATTAACAAAAGCAATCTGAAGGTACATTACAGCCCGCTGTAAGCCTCGTCTACATCAGTTATTTAATCCTAAAAAACTTCACAATACACTCACTACATATGCCTGATTGCTTGGAGTTTCTTGAGATGCAGGTTATAATAAAACAAAGTTATATGCCTGGCTAAACGGGATGGCTGACGATATATATATATAACTTGATAATGACACTAGTTGGTAGGAAATCAGATATCAAATTAGCAGGGGCAAGCACTTGTTTAAATTTCAAATGTAATATTATTGAAACTGAATAAGGAAATGTTTGATTTTGTAATAAGTTATACCAATTTTTTTATGATCAAGACCATTTTCACCATTTAAGTACCAAAGGAAAGGTGCATTTTCAATACATATATATTACTGATTAAACAGGCATATGTATACTGATATTCTTAAAGTGCAAGGGAGACAACGGGGGCTACCACTCATAAATATGTGTTGATTTTTCGTCACATTGTGACAACTATAAGACAAGCCCCAGAAATGTTGCACTTTGTGCATACCAGTATTACCTCTATGAAACCACATGACATTCATGTATATGACAGAACCTAATCAAAGAACAATACGCCACATAATTTATAACACCACAATGATACATAATCATTGGAAGGTATGATGAATTCAAATAGTGAAAATAAAACATTTTGATTGATTAACTGCAGTAAGAGTAATGTCCCTTTTCACCTGATCAAACAATTTGTAATTATACATGGTCACAAAATATCAAGCAGTTTTTCACAAGAATGGCCATGTGACCTCAAATATGACTATAACAGTCAAATACTCTGTGAACTTTGTTTGTTATGGCCAAATGATTACAAGATCAGGATTGCATGATCATACTTGACAATTACAGTCATATACTCAAGTGGTTAAGGAATATTATGGTCAGACCATCACAAGATCTGATCACATGATCGTACAACTATTATAGTCATATACAATCACAACTCGAGTGAAGCAATAGGGTCAAATAATCACATGATCAGGTCATATGATCATGCGCCACCGTTATAGTCTCACATTTAGGCTATACTTGAATTATATGGGGGAATGATCACATGATCAGGTCATTTGATCACATGACGTTGACTCTTTCTGTTCGCAAGATGGTTGATCAAACAGGATGCCCCACAATAGATCACCATGTGCTGATTAAGGGATATATTGCTATAATAATCATGTATGGTTTATATAACTACAGTCTGAACCATGGCCATACCCCGTCATATTTCATTCATATAATTATATTGGATGTACAACTATACATGGTTGCAGTATTAAGGTAACAATATAGGGCTATTTCATATTTTGCTCTGTATAATACCTGTGTTTTATTCAATGTTAAACATGGACCCTAACAGACTGGAGGATCGGAATAATGTGCGAATCCGACTATACAGATCACATAAATACATTTATAATTCATAGACAATATGGATTCCAGCCCTGACTGTAAACTGTTGATACTCCTGAGTCTTGTAACCTCAAGAAACTTTCACCCATATATACACCACACTCAGTCTTACGCCATAAAATCTTTACATAAATATATTTTTGTTATTTTCAATATATATATATATATATATATATATATATATCTGCACCTCACATCAGGTGAGGAAATAAGCCAATAAATGGGTTGCACTTTGTGTCATGCATGTGACGTAAACACCCAATCACTGGCTGAGTTTATATATATATACATTAGCTCTGTTGAACGTGTGCGTATTTCTGTGCAATATTAATTCATTCACTCATACCAAAATAGTTGTGATGCTCTGTTGTGTTTTAGTGGCTTATCATTTACCAGTGGATATAAAAATAGACATCTAACATGCACTCTTTCACAAAAGCATAGGTAAGGCCACTTTCCCCTCTAATGACTCAAGAGTACCTAAACCATTGAAACTCATCTCCATTATCCTGTCCCCGTTATGCGATTGACAGCATCTACATGTATGTAAAGCACAGATTATGAAAGGCTGCGAGGGAAATTATTTGAAGGCTTAATATGACTTTGGTGTATATCATGGGATGATGTATACTTAACGGTATCAACAAGTACCCAAAGCATGACACAAAAACATATTTAAAAAAAAAAAATCTATAAAGTGGAATCTTAAGTACCCATGATGGTGAAATGTTAGCCTTACTTTTGGCAGCCCAAAATTTCAACATCTCACATTGATACAGAGGGAAAAATACGCAGGGTTCAGAAAACTTTCAAGGCAACCACAGTACACTGTTTCAGGGTTCATACCCTTCCAAAAGTTCAACATTTTCCAATTCATTTTCAAGATACTTTTTCATAGGTCGATCCAGGGATTTTAATTGAGTTCTGAATGGAAATATCAACCAGACGCAACTTCCCTTATTCCCACGGCTATGATCGCCTAGTTACACCTACGATTGCTCCAGGGCCCTTGTTCAGATATGTGATAGCATGGAACATGATTTTTGTTTCAGAGGTTTAAATGCATTCTCCTCTCTACTGAACCAATGCCTAGTCCAACCAGGGTTTCATATCATTTTTTCCAAGGAGTAGCGAGACCATGCCCAAGAACTGACAACCATTTGACCAATTTTTGATGAAAGTGCTCATGCATGGCCCATGATCTTGCTAAAAGTTTAGGCAGCTAAATTTTTAAAGTTATTTTAGTATGATATATCAGGCATGGAAATCAATGTTATAATTTGTAAAGCTTCCTATGTTAAAGCAGGACTTAAATACATAATTTGCTGAAAGGATTCCCAAGATATCAGACAATCAAATTTCAAACTGTGTCAGGGACAGATAAACATTTTCTGAATTATTGAGATGTTTTATGTGCTTCAATACCACATTTCAACCTATTTCTGCAAGAAGTACAAACCCTGAGCTGAATTGTTTATATATTAATGTTAGCTATTGACTGACTTTTCTTAATATATTTGTCATCCCACACTGTTCAAATGCATTTCTACTGAATTTTAATATGGAAACATACTTTGTGCATTAAGAAATACATGTACTTAATATATTGCCAATATACTGATTTGGACTTAAAATATACATACAAGAATACAATAGTTTCACAAAACATTGGTTGCTTTCATTGATCCAGATAAGCTCTCCTGAACATATGACCCATGCGTTAATTAACAAGTCATCATGTGATAAAATCAGCCATTCCCTGGGCTGCACCTCACATCAGGTGAGGAAATAAGCCGATAAATGGGTTGCACTTTGCGTCATGCATGTGACGTAAACACCCAATCACTGGCTGAGTAACCAAGTGGAGGACTTCCAAAGTCTACTTACAATAAATAACTGACAGATCTTATCACTGATATAAAAATGACTACAGCTTGCCATGAGAATCTATCTTCTTACAAGCAGGTCTCTCTCCCAATCACGATGAGATCTAGCTCCAGCAGGCCACCAAGCCAGCTATGTCATGAATCTTAAACATGGTGGGGCCAGAATTATAATGGCCAATCAAGGCTAAAGAGTACACAGTACAGTATTCAAAACTGTTTAATAGCACGAAGGACAGGTTAGGTTTACAAGCCTTTACTTGATAGGTCATATTCTGTATAATAATGTCTTGCACTGCAAGATAAAAAAAAAAAAATAAAAATTTGTTTTGCTGGGCCAAATTCTGGCTGTGTACAGAGAGTACTTTTGTCGACTGATTGTTGCATTAACCTTGTTGCCCGGCAATGAAGGAAGGTCCCATTGTGACGGCACAAGTGACCTGTTTATTGGAAGATGTGAAATTCTGATTACCTTACTGCTCAGAAATGCACAACAGTCACAATGACGTGACCACAATCTCACTCATACCACTTAAATATTTTCCTAAATTTTTTTTGGTGCAAGTGATACCTGTAAGAAAATAACTTTAACCATGGCCTATCATTCCTGGACAAGGAAATATTATGCATTTTTATGACCAAATTCCCGTAAAATGTCCCTGGCTAATCTGACATTGTTCTGTGCGATAGCGAGTGCCTTTACAACGGCTGCCCTTTCGTATCCCTCCTCCATAAGTTCTGAGATAAACTGATCGACTAGTCCTGCTGCGGAGGCATTTTCCTTGTTTGATTCTTGGCTTTCTCGTAAGTGGGTTCTAGAAGAAAGAAACAAAAATAATCATTACTGAGTGAATCAACATTACATGTGCAGGTGGCATATCTCAGCACATAGAGTCTATAGTGTCTTTGAAACAATGTCTGCAGCAGTTACAAGACATCAGAAACAAGAGAAAACCACTTCACTGTCTATAATTCTCAAAAACTCCTTATCGATTACGCTGAATCCCTTCAGAGCCCCAAAGACAAATGGTGAACATGAAAAATTCACTCAAATGTTTTACAGCAGGTTACATATTTTGGATTATTCTGAGCCCTCTGCATATAAATCAGAACTGCAGAAGGTTTAAGAGTAACATGATTCTTACCACTTAGCTACTTTCATCCTTATACAATAGACAGTACCATCAACAAGCCATGGACCTATGCTTGGAAAAGAATATATTTATATCATTATCTATTAAGAGTTTATATTACAGTACATGTATCACCTGTTCACCACTATATCACACCAGAAAGTTATATCATACTGGTATCACCAGATGTCTCTATCGTAGAACTGACAGTATGTAATCATCTGATGGAAAGTGGCATCTGACATTTAAAAATAGTCTCTAAGTATCATGTAAGGCATCAGAGGGGAAACAGCATTTGGTGGCAGGTAAGGGAGTCTCACCTGCATATGTCAGTGC
The DNA here is from genome assembly GCA_026874595.1 of Sipunculus nudus. Lineage (NCBI taxonomy): Eukaryota > Metazoa > Annelida > Sipuncula > Golfingiida > Sipunculidae > Sipunculus > Sipunculus nudus. The sequence continues at coordinate 49,911,581 of CM049322.1, read as the reverse complement.
ACTTTGCCACGTAAAAGTACTACCACAGATACCAAGTCAAGAAACAACCTCTTGAAAATTGAATTCAGGAGGAGGGTTGAGGGACATTATATATCAGTTTAAAACTAAGATCCTAGAAGCTTACAACAAATAATTTCAGACTATTTAAAATTTTTGTCACAGAGGATCTGCAGTAGGTGATTTTTTTTTATGTTATGTAATTCATAATGTACCGGTAGTAATATCTATCGCATTTGGTCAATTAACTTTAAAAAAAATTAATTTTGATGATTTTTATGACTTTCTTACAGAGATTTAAATCATGATTTAAATCACGATTTAAATCAAGTGATTTAAATCATAACAGCCCTGCATACTAAATAATATGTAATGGAGTTTAAATTGTGGCAAGTCTTGGGAGGCTGCAGACACAGGATGCCATCTCTTCCTCTCAGTCTAACCCACCTGCTGTAAACACTGTGTCAAACATGTTTACTAGAACATACATATACTGACATAGCACAAAATAAAAATAATTATACAAAACTCCTTCTAAAAAATATAGGTTAAAAATATATTGACACTGTGGATATTTCGAATTTGAAACCAAAAATTTTGTGAATTCACAAGGCAGGGTTCATACTAGTAATTTGATTAACATTTTCAAGGTTTTTTTAAATGACATAGACTTCCATTTTGCATTTTTTTTCTTTTTGCATAGCATTATTTACAACCTTTATTTATAAAAGATAATGAAATCTGCAACAATGATATTAAAAGTCTTTTAAAAGAAATTTTCAAAATTAGCTAAATACTTGTAATTTTCTTCATTGAGCTCCATAATAAATTTTCAAAGATTTTAAAGAATATTAAAGCTTATGTGAACCCTGCATGGACATATAAATCACCTGAATTACAGGTGTCAACTATCAGTCATCATCCATGACATGCAGCACAGAATCACATCCATATCTTTTACATTAGAAGCAACATGCAGACAGCAGTCAGGCTTGCGTAAATACGGTGCTCTAGGCAACAATTTATGGAGCAATCATACATGCAAAAAGTTGTGGTGTGACCATACCTTGAAACACTTAATATTTACCACTGCAGCACTTATGAATTACTGCTTCTTTTTTTTCTTAAAACACAACTCAGAAAATTCCCTGTTTTTTTTCAGGCCATTTTTCAGGCTGAACATAGAAAATATTTGATTTTCAAATTTTCAAGTGCTGTAGCAAATATAGGGGAAACAATTGAATTACAGAACTGGTTATTACAGACAAGCCCTGTGAAAGGTCCATCAGTAAAAATACCAGGTGTGTTCACAAATGTTAAAAAAAAAAATCTCAACTGCAAACCAGCTGCACACAGACCATGGAGAAAGAAGAGAGGAAAGAGTGTTATGAGCACTCAGGTGATCCAGGGTAAATATTATAGATACTGAGCAGTTGAACAAGACAAACCAGTAATACAGCCATGCTTATATGGCCGTTGATAATTCAAACAGACATCAAGCATGCATTCTGAACAAAATAAAATACTGGTACCAAGCAGAGCTAGGGGGTCATGAACTAGTTCATGATTTAACAGTATCAAGTCCCAGTCACACCAGAGGTCTGACCACAAAGAGGTAGTGGTGATTTACCAATCTAATTGGTATAAAAACAGTCCCATTAGGACTGACATTAGCAGGAACATCGCAAGACCATCAGTGACCATATGCCATTTGTCATGCAACTTTTAGTGACCTGTAATATGACTGGAGTAAGATCAGCCATGTGAATCTGCCACCAGTCATATGTTGTCATGCAATAATCCTATTACTGTCATTAGACTTACCATATTTATGCATGTATAAGATGACCCTGTGTATAAGACAACCCCAAAATGTTGAGCCTCAAATTTCGGTTCAAATTATTTTTCAGCATCTTAAGTTGGAGCTGCCAGCTATGTCAGCATACTTCATTACCCACAACTGATAAGCATAGGCATATTTTTGTCTACCACTTTGTAAGACCATTGTAAGGAGGTTGCACAATAATCTGTCACCTTTTCAGACAACTTCTGATTAGCTCTGAATACCCACAAAGGTGCCAGCCACAGTGAGGATTTTTGTGCAGGGGCAAAGACCTTCTTTCAACCAATTTTCCTCCTGTTATCTTTTACAACTGTCGATAATCACAAGTGACTTGTCATGTGATGGTCTTACGATTGTCCAAGACTTCACACCATTGGCGGTGGTATCTAGTCGTGACTGATTGTATCCTCTAGTGTGACTGGGCTGTTACTTACAACCTGGCAATAAGACTCATTTAACAATACAACGGATGATAAAGATTTGAAGCAAACATATGAATCAACTTATAATAGATAACAATAAATTATAGATTATAGTGCCATATCATGCAATTAATATCCACAGTAAATACTTCCATATCCTTAGGGTTCAAAGAAACAATAGAACAGGAGAATTTTGTTGAATCTAAGGTTTAAGGAGATGAAAACAGACTTCACACATTTTAAATCTTGTCTGATCTAGACAAGCCAAATGGTTTTGTGCATGCATATGTGAATATGGAGAATATGACAAAATATTTTGGCACAACGTGTCTTGGTGTACAGATGTGACAGCCATGTTGTTTGATAGTACATACAAAAATCAATTGTGGCTAGATTTACTTAACGTGTTTCATTTCTTACTGCCAGCACTGATTGTTTCTGGCTGCGTTTGATTCTCAGTAACTGGGGGTGAACTATTGCATTTGCTTGATGCTAGAGGTGATTAATTGTTGTTGGGTTTTGGTGCTAAGGGGGTAACTTCTTGTTCTTCTAGACTGGTTGTTGCTATAGATAACTACTTGTTTCAGGATGCGTTTCCAGGTATGACTTCTTGTTCCTAGGCATGTCTGTTTTTGCTGGGTTTTGTTGCTTGTGGCTATGCAAATCTGCTTGCAGCCAGGAATGACTGCTTGTTAATGGATTAATCTACTGTTGCAAAAGTTGACAAATAAATAAGCATGTGTATGGGAAGGTCTGCTTATTACTATGGAAAATTTTTGTTGCTGGGGGTTACAATTAAATAACAAAGCATGCAGGAGAAGCTGAGTAAAGCTGAAGCCTGGATAAAGCAAGCCCCCATGCAGAGAAGACAAACAAAAAGCTACATACATGTACCTGGTTTTGATGTCTGGTTTTGTGGGGGGCGGTCCAGACTTTCGTGGCTGGGGGAGAGGAGGAGGGACATTTGCCTTTGCATCATCTACATCTGAAAAGTAAACTTTCCTTCATTACTGAATTTATTTTCTGTAACTTTACATATTAATCCAAATTATCACACACAAAAAAACTTAATCACAATTAAATATGTTATGTCCTCAGGTGACCTCTTTACCTTTCACCTTGACAGGTTCTTGACCTGTATAGTACCCTGTTATAACCTTCAAATGCCCCAAGTGCTGCTTTTGCATGCGTGGGTTACAGAAGAATCCATTTTGTTGTTATAGCCACCAAAATTTGTCCATCTGGATAAACCTGTTGGTGGCAAATTTTTAAGTTTTGCGTTAATTTTAATGAAATGCCCGACTTTTTTTTAAATGTGTGGTCATCAGATAAGAGGATAAATGTTAAATTTGATTGGCATAATTTGGAAGGTACATGATGCCTATGCAACAAATATTAATTAAAGACAATATTAATTGGCAATCCACGCACACACTATGATTAATTTAATACAATAGAAATACACAGTTTTAGTATTAAGCATTGGCATTATCTACATGTACATTTAAAGGTGAGGAAATGTGTACAAATACTGCAGGTTAAGAAGCCCTAGACCAACATATAAAAGCCAACAACAGTTACACAGCTGTGTTCTCAAAACTTATATACACCCAAAATGTTACTTCACCAAATGATACTTTACATTCTTTTTTTCTTTCATTCTTTTTTTTTGTCATTTGAAAAATGTAACCACCTCTTTGAACCCGCAATCTCCTGACTTTGAGCCCTGTGCTCTGCCCCACAGAAAGGGGTTATTGTAATTCTTAGGCATGGCCAGTTCCAAGTCTACTGGCTGAGAGACATTCAGTGTATTTACTGAACCTAAACTATGTAATGACTTTCCAGTGAGTGATACAAGATACTCTGGCTTTTCGAAACCATTAAGGTTCATATTTTTAGTATTACGATGACATTTCTTACACATTATCAATATATAATTTAATAATATTTATTAAATTTCATTCAGTTTATCTAAAATCTAGTAAAAGTCTACAGATTTAACATAAATATATTAACAGATAATATTATTATCATTATTTTTACCTGTATTGCTATTATTATATTTATTATTGTAATCATAATCATCATTACTAAATAATTTCAAGAAATCAAGTGTATATGCCATCTTGGTTAAACCTAGGCAACATTTTTTTTCACAAGATGTTTTGGTGTTTCATACTGTTTTTGAATGAAAAAAATAATACAGGTAACATAATTATTTACTTGTTCCAGCATACATTCAAAATAATAAAGAGTATTTAATCTTTTTGATTGATCTCAAGAGACCAGTGTGAGATGGACTCCATCTTCAATAAACTAGGGGCATCCAGGCCAACACCAAGAATTCAACTGACCATGCAAGTAAACTTTTATGAACACTGTGCCTGCAATTTTGAACTTTCAGGAGTAAGAGAACATGTGAGGGTTGATTTTAATTTTTTATTATACAATGTAGGTCCATGGTTAGTCGGTCCCACTGTCTACTGAATAAGAATGATATGTTATTACTAAACCCTCTGGATTTCATTTCAGGTTTTATATGCAGTAGGCCAGGAATAATCCTTATTCATAGCCTGTAGTATAGACATCAAAGACCACCTCTGAAGTTATACTAAATATTTGACATTTTGCCTTTTAGCCTGTCCAATCAAATAGGAGACAGACTTGTAGCCCAGATGTCCAAAGAAGTTAACCATATAAGGCTAAGTCCAACCCCCTTACAGGGTTTGATTTGAAGATCCTTCTAATATTGAGCAATGGTTTGAAATCAGTTTTAGTTTTGGCCAGTAGGTGTCACCATAGTCTGCTTGGTGTTTATTCCACCAAACTTGTTGCACAATTCATTTTCAACAGAAAGATAAACATGAGTAACTGCCCATCTTTCAGGGCTGTGGTCTGCAGCCATTTTATGTTCATGACAATAACAGGGAAGTAAGACTATTAGGTCATATCACAAATGATGAACTACTGACACAAGTCAGCACAGCCTGTGTAAACAGCATATAGTAACAGTATATGGTATAATAGAATATAGCAAACACTGTACTTGCACACTGAGTTAACTGGGTCATGTCTTAAACTGTACCAACATTAGATACCCAAAAAAAAAAAAACATTGAATAATAGGTGCAAATGTAAAGTATTACCGGTGTGTAAATATTTTGCTGCTTGTTTACTGAACCAAACTCAATGTAAATTTTTTTGTTATATCATGTTAATATAAATAAGTACATGTCGGGTCACAACCCATACAGTGACACCTAAATCTCTCTTTTTGTACAGATTAAGCAAATTAACACTTTTATCTTTTATGTATTTATTATTATTATTATTATTATTATTATTATTATTACATTGTTATTATTATTGTTAATTTATATTAGTGTTTAACATTATTTTTATTATTTTAGAATTTAATATTAAATGTATTATTATTTGAGTGAAATAATATTTGAGTGAGCACTCTTACTGATGGTGACATGGCCACTGTTGTGGCAATATGGGTGAAAAAAGTTGCATAAATTATGTCTAGTGTAGTAAACTGATATATCTATAATCTTGGATAGCTGATGGACGGCTTATATGATTATTGATGCTCTGACATGAAACAATACAAATAAATTGGGTAAAATCTTCACTAACTGATACAGCAAACCCTTTTTTTTAATAACTTTTTTATCAATATTGCATGGCAGCATTTTTATCATGAAAACCCCTTACAGTTACCCTTGAAACTGTCTTGGTGCATATTCATGAGTTTAAATGCCAGTGGCCTGGAATTACTTATAAGTTACCCATGGGTCATGACACGCAGCTGACTAGGAAGACATTCACAAAAGGAATTTTATCATCTGAATGCCAAAGTTTGTAGGTGATATTCCATTCAACTATAGCAATTACAGTTCTTCAAAATCAACAGGAAGAAAAAGTTTCATGATAATATGTCCAGACAGTCCCATGAAATAAAGCCTTTTTGTATGTAGTACGCTGAGCTAAACATAACCATGCACATTTTTTAAGGACATCCCTGGATGTCAAGACAGAAGATTCTAGGTCCAACAGTAAAGATGTTTACCCAGTGTGACTGTCTGGGTGCTTAAAATTATTTTGGCCAGTAATATAGGTCATCATGACTTAATTTCAGGTTTCCATGGAGATTGCCAAGATGTTTTGGTCTATAGCATTCAAAATAAAGGTCACCATGACCTAATTTCAGGTTCCCATAAAGAATGACCCAGACTTCCCTGTATATTACACTGGCACAATTGTATCTAGGGCTAGTAGATACAATTTGTGCCCATCTGATTTTCAATATGCTAAAAAATCATGCATTAAGCCCAAGTTCACATAACCATGACCATAATGCAGGCTTCCATGCAGATTTACCCAGGACTACCCTGAATGTCATGTATGAAGATTCTAGGCCTAGCCTACGATTTGTGCCCCACCTGACTAACTGGGTGATCAAAATCATGTTTCTAGCCCGTAGTTCACAAAATGTAGGTCCTCATGACCTAATTTCAGGTTTCCAAGAAGACTTGCTTAGGATCTCCCTGGATGTACAGCGAGAAGTTTCTCGGTCTGCGGTCATGATTTGTGCCCTGTTAATGGATGGACTGCATCATCTGGAGGTTTCCAAAATAGAGGAAAAATGCGTAAAAATAGAGGAAAATACAGGTGGCATTCAATCATTAGTTAATCAGTTACTGGAGCTTTTGTATCATATTTTTAATTATGCAGTGGGGTACTTATGAGGATTTGGGTAACAGAGACCTAATTTCAGGTTTCCAAGAAGTTTCTTCATGGACCTCCCTTGATGTCAAGTTAGAAGATTCTAGGTCCAACAGTTATGATTTGTGCCCTGTTAATAGACAGAAAGACAGACAGATGTACATAGGGACAGACGAGGACAAAGAGTAATCGCTATAGCTCAGATGAATTTCAGTCAGCTGAGCTAAAAACAGGGATGGGCAAACTACAGCCTGAGGGTGACATTAGGTCTGTAAAGTCTGACTATGCCATCTGCAAACATTCCAGCAAAGCCATGTTAATTTAAGTGGGCTCAAAATAGAATATGCACTTAATGGGACTTTTTAATAAGATTTTGCCTATGGGTTTCCAACAGAACCAGAGGATCACAATGGATGGAGTATATCTTGAAGTCTTTTAATGAATTAACATATGTAAATATACCTAATAATGAAGTTGTTATTGTTATTATTCAGTGAAACATGTATAATGCATTTTTAATGCATCTTTCCACATGTTTATGTGGCCCATTGGGAAAAAAGTTAGTCCACCTCTGACTTAAGATCTCTGGATCCTATTGGGTAACAAAATGAGCTATTAAATTATGCAATCAATATGTTCATTATAATGCTGATGAATATTAAACTAGTCCACAAAAACTGATCTTCATACATCAAACATAAATTGTATATACATCTATTATCATCAAATCAGCTGAGAAAATCAATTCCCATTTTTGACATTTATGATGCATATTCACACTTATCTAATCTTATCTATGATTGTCTTAATGTATTATCTTTCTTATCACATGCTACAGCAAGCAATTAATCATGCATCATAGTCCAGCAGTGAAACCTGTGCTGTAGACCACGTCATTCAGAAACGCCCAAAAACACAGGACCACATGCCCCAACAGGGACAGGCATTGACAGTGACAACTATATCATAATATATAATATGGTGACTTGTACTGAAAATGTATTACAACTCGAATGGCATCAGTTCATTGGTTTCAAACTTTAGGTTATATGATGGTAGAAGACTGCACAGGTTTCAGTGCTTGAACATACACATAATGAACGTGATCATCTCAGATAAGCTTAGCATCACAGAAGAGTCACCAAGGGAGCACCCACGCTTGACTCACTAAGCCATGATCGTTCCACCAAATAATAGCCCCTGATGAGGATTTGCCTGAGTTTTCAGTACTTTATAGTAAGCAATGTAGTTAACAATTATTTGGTTGGAGGGGGTCCATGAATTTGGGAAAATAATTAATATTTCTGAATAAAAAGGCATATATTTAAAGAATGTAGGAATTGTCTACATGAGGGTAGTAACGATACAATGGTACACCAACAGATCATGAAACAGAGTAAGATATCCTGCTGGTATCTTCAGATGTCCCTGTATTGACAATATTATATTCTCTTATGGTGCGTGACATATGGCATTAAGTAACAATCTCTAAGTAACATATGAATATGCATAAGGATGCTGTTCAGGAAACCAGTTGAATCCAGTTGAATCCAGTTGAATACCACCTGACTTGACAAATGTTTGGAATTAAATTTTATGAGAGGAAATTTAGTAACATTTCTGTAAAATAGTATAAAATGAGAGGTAATTTAGTATCATTTCTGTAAATTATTATAAAAAGAGAGGAAATTTAGAAACATTTATGTAAATATTATAAAATGAGAGGAAATTCAATAACATTTCTGTAAAATATAATAAACTATGTATTATATATGTCTTCTTGTACAGAAGAATCATGTATCATGATGTGTTATTACAGCCCTGGCATCAGTTAGGCTATTACTTGGTGGAATCACGAAGAAGTTAAGGCCCAGCCTCATCAAACGCCACACAGCGTTGTGCAGTGCTTAAACTGTTCCAGGGGGTGTGCTGGACACTTTTCAAGTGCTTAAAAGCAGAGACAACACAATTTTTCTCAGCTTTACAATGCGGAATCACATTGCATGCAGCCGCGTGTGTGGACAATGTGATATATCTGAATGTACTCTGCTTTTCTCTGCAGCACCGCACAGCACAGCACAGCACAGCACAGCACATTGCAGCGTTCAGCATGGCCAGGCCTTTAAGCTTCTGTTTACCTGTGCAGGTGGGATTGACAAAGTCGTGACCGGTACTGTGACTACTACTGTTTAGTCTGCCGGTTGATTTGCTAGTACAGATGGGTGAGTTGTTTACAGGAACGTTGTACAGCTCGTGACCCGGGACAGGTGACTGGCTCAAGGTCGGCGAGTGACCTTGGGTCGGCGAATGACCCGAACTCGCCGAGTGACCAGGAGCCTGGGGGGTCTTGGGTCGGAACTTCTTTTTTGAGACAGCATAATTCACTTCTACAAAAGTAAAATTTACAAGGATATCCCAGACAATCAACATAGTGCACCTGTCTTAATGCTGATGCCCTCTTGTATTCTTTGTGGATCCATATGCATGGTTTTCCCTTCCTAAACAAGACAAGTAAAACAGACCGCGAAAATGTTAAATGTTATAGCAAAAAAGTTGCTGAGACTATATATAAATATATTCCATAACTTTTAAACAAACAGATATAAAAGGTATGCCTTAATAGGTATATATATTTTCCTGGGGATTTTACTTTTATAACTTTAGCAGCAGCAGTTAAACCAATACAGTAACTTGTATCCATCTGGTATTTTTTTGTGCATTTTCTGATAAGAAATTTTATCACATTTATCATGAACAACATATATTCATACTGGAATAAAAATGACAAATTTTATTACATATATATATTTATTCAACTATCTTTGACTTTTTTATCGGTCTGTAAAATATCTGTACAAGATTTATCATTTCCTTCCTTCCAGGTGATTTAATATTCTACATAATTTACCTGGCATAATCTTTTAAAAATATTTTATTTTACCATTGAAACTGTAAGCTAGTGAGACCTCAGGAGTTGAAGTTTATTTGGGAAATTTGGGGAAAATATTTGCTTGAGGTATAAAATATTATGGAAGGTGTCTTGTTCCTTTACTTAAATGAGGTTAACTTCTTTACCTTTACTTAATTATTATGAACTCAGTATGTGCAAAAGAACAAATGGACTAGGATGTTGAAACAGAACATATTTTATGGGGATCTTTCAAAGAATTGAGGAAATGGGTACTGAAAAGTGAAATGGTAAGAAGAACATCTACGCTTTCATGACCAAACAGACATTGGTTTAAAAACAAAACATGCTCGACACAGGCAAGCACAATATAATCTGATAAGCAAATGAACTCTCCAGGCCACCCAAAATAAGAAAGAAGATATCACTCAGATAAAAGTTATTTCAAAATTCCCCCCTACACCACTAACACATGCAGTGGACACCCAAATTTTGTGCTCTCTACAGCACGGTTTGCTCTATACTGCCACCAGGGAGTTTGCGAGGGGCCAGTAAATTAGATATAGTTCAGTCTAGCAGGAGATTTTTACATTCATTTTTGCTTTTTCTATTTGTTTGTTAGCTTGAATAAAGGTTCTCAACAGGAAAATCATATGTGTCTTTTGTTATCATCATATTTACACTAAAGGGTACATGCTGAAGGCACAATCTGATTTATAACAGAGTCAGCATAAAATTTTTAATTTAATCCCAAATATAAGAAATGAAGTAATTTGTTCAAATAAGAGGGCAATTAATTCTCAAGTAGTTAGAAGAGAACAATGTTATCCATACCTGGACCAGATACCATGTTTAAACTCAGGAAATTTCCGAATTTCCGAATTTGCCAAACAAAGATTGATAAATCAAGAATGTCTGTACATCAGCTAAACAGAGGTTGTTTAAAATGACTTAATGTCATGGGAATGTCAATAACTACAGTTTTCCACAGGACTGCTAGGAATGCTTCTATAGAACTACCAGACTGAAGACCCCTTAAAATGCATGCCTCTGGCCAACAGACTTTTTGATATTTCAATCCCTCTTTATCATCCGCAAATATATAACAAATCAGAGAAGGATTAAACATGACAGGGGGAATGACACACAAGACACACCATGCAAAATTACACATTTCTCATTCCAGCTGCCCAATTAAAATACCCCCACAGACACAGTACCATTACCACTTGATAAAAACATGAATTTAAACCATTTGTACAAGCAGTATTAATCATCTGGGTATCTCTTTATCTGATTATGTTATAAATTCACAACTTTAAGAATCAACAAAGGAAACTGGAGTTTACCAGCATTTCTAATGCACTTGTCAGGATTTAAAGTGTACTTAACTACGAGCATATATACTGTCACAGGTTACATTCAGGGGACCTTAAATATGTGCTGACACACTGCAATTGCTTGAAGTGACAATAAGGTTAGTTGTTGCTTTGAAATTGTTAGGTGAGGTTGCATGTGCATGTGGTAACATTTAACCAGTAACAGGGCTCCAACCAGACTCCTGAAGAAAAACAGGAATTTTATATGAGCATTTGAGACAAAAAATATATGAGTTTATGGGAATTTTCAGCCAAAATATAAGAGTTTTACTGCATAATCGAGTTTCCTTTGCTGCTTGCCATGATTACCAGTGCTCCAAACAACATTGAAAGGTTCTGTTGAATCAATTTAACACCTGTTTAACTGGTCTTTATAAAAATATTTATAAAATGTAAATGTCCAGTTGATAAATATAGGAAAATATAGGAGATTATGATCTAAATGCTGGAAAACATAGGGAAAAAGTAGGAATTTGTTGGAGGAAAAATGGGGGATATAGACAATATGGAAGTCAGTGGGAAATCCTGAAATAATGAATCCACAATATATTTTCATGCTCCAAATCTACTGAAAAACCCTCTCAGCTCTTACAATATCCTACGTTTACCACACTTCTGTTCTTTTAATCTGTTTCCTCTAACTTTGCTTCCTACCCACTGAGAATTTGGTGCATAACTTAGTTTTTACAAGATTTTCACAGGTTTTCTGGCAATGCCTTACTCATTACTGTTTAAACTTTTGATTAGTTTTACATGTATAAAAGACATGCATGCAAATTATTTAAAACAAAATTTCAAAATAATGTAAAGCAGAAAATGTTCATGTCTGAAGAATTTCACAGAGGACTGTAGTGTTTCATAAATAAATTTCATGAAAAATTTATTAGCTAATTTGCATTTAATCTGATACCCTCACACCTGGTGATACAATTACCACTAAAAAGAGAATAAAAAAAAAAAACAGGTATGAAAAATAATTCATATTTTTATTAGTCATCTGGAAATAAAATATTAATCATGTTTCACTGAATCAAATTGAATCAATTTTCAATTTCATTCATGTTTTTTGCGTTGGATTTATGGAAATCAGCTGAATTTAGCAAACCTGGATTTTCTACATTACTGGCTTGGGCGCCACCTGTTTCTTCATTATTTGGTGGACGTTGTGGAGGTGTGGGAGCCAACGACGTTGCCATGGAGCTAGCACCGGACGAGGAGACAGAAGGCACAGGGGGCGCCATCATCGCTGGGAACCCGTCTGAGTCCTCATCTTCTGATGGCGGTGTGGGGGGCAGCTGACGCCTACAGTGAGAAGTGAGAGAGATCACATCTTCAGTACAGTAGACATGTCTGGCTGCTATTAATCACCTCTTTTAAAACCAAGTTTTTTTTATTAAATGCAAGTACATAAAATGTCAAGTACAATTACATATATTAAAACTTGGATATAGTCAGCAAGTGCACAAACATATAACTGTATAAACAAATAACAAAACTTACACCACAAAACCTTATTTTGTCCAGCTTGCTTAAACTGAATGACTAAATCGTGTTGAAGTTTCATGCTCAAAGCTTGAAGTTAATTTATTACCATTTAAATTTAAAAACCTATTTGTACTGAACTTCAGATAAGTTGTAGTTATAAATCCCTTTGATTTCCGCACAACAAGGTTCATATAGACTGAGACAAAAAAAAGAAAACAAAAGAAAAAACACATTTCAAAAGTATTATCTGTTCTCATATATCTATACAAGTTAAGTTCAAGCATGTTTATATCCATTTGTACATTTAAGTTTTTAATAATGTTATTTATAAACTGAGAGAGAGAGAGAAAGAGAGAGAAAACAGAAAGAGGAGAAGGAGAAGTAGAAGTAGATGAACAGATGCAAGAGAGAGTCACAGAATCAAGGTCTGTGAAAGCATAGTCAAAGATGCTGGTATAAATCAGAAAATCATCAAGTTACCCAGATTTCAAAGATTCAAAAGACAAAATACATAACAATCCAACACCATTTAGATCTGTCTTTCCTAGTTTATTTTTTCTTAAAGTTAACTCCTTAATTATAATTTACCAGATGCTTGGACAACTCATTACCCAATGTTTTAAGCCCTAAGAAAGAATGGGTGGGTGGGCTGGGGGGGGGGGGGGGGGAGAGGGGTGCAATCGCCCACCTTGCCAGCCTGGGTGATGTATTAGGGCTCCCGTGCGGTGACGTTCTCGGTGGCACCGGGGGAGGTACGGCCGTTCGTCTCATTTGTATGGGTGATGCTGATGGCGAGCCGTTCACTGGTGAGTTCCTTGTCTGAAAAATACCAAAAGTAAAATTAAAATTACTGTCTATAGTTACTTATTTTACAGATGACTTTCACAGTACCGGCTATAAATAGACATGCAGCAATAAAATGGGGATCTATGGTACATGGAATACTCCCTGATATAACTAGATCATTTTTTGTAACCAGATTTGTTTGCTCTGTTTTATCCAACTCTATTCTACTTAGCATGGTTATCTTTATTTTCCCATATAAGTGATTTAAATGCAGTATTATCCATCTTTATGACTTGTACTTTCACAAGAATCATCTTACCACCAACTTCTTATAAGGCAATCATTTTATTATATATACACTATATATCCATTTTTAAACTGGCAACTGTCATAAATAGCATGTACATAGTTTTTTTTTTTTTATTTTCTCAAAGGTTCCACCAATCTAAAAGCTGAGTTGAGCTGAGTTACACAAGGCACAATTGCCATATCTTTACCTGAGATGGAAATTTTACTCAAGTGCTAATGAAATGAAATGGCAATATTGGTCCCCAGCTAAAAAGAACTGATTTATTAACATTATTTTCTGACGGTGCAAACACAATAAAGCTCAAACAGGCAGCAGATTTTGAACTTGCACACGTGAAGTAAGACATCACCAAAAAATGTGAACTATATACTTTAATTTTCACATTAGTTTGTATCCTGCATTACTTCATACACCCATTTCCTCTAGGATTCTGATTTCTGATTAGTCTGTAATAATTTGTACACACAAATGCTGTACCAATATCAGGGGATTCCGCATGATGATATCTCATGTGACAGGACTGTACCAAATTGGCTAGCAATGCTTTGTTGGACATTATGGTAAGTGTATTTCAGAGAAATGATCTTACAAGGATTATTCCCCTTAAAGCATACTCATTAATGGTTTAGCACAATGGCTATCAGACAGGAATGGGACGTGGTAGTATTTTTTTTTTATTCTGAGTTTTAACATATAAAAAAGAAAAATAGAATCAGTGGATACAATGGTAAAACACACAAACACATAATTCTATAAATCCTCAATCACTCTCATGAAAGAGATCAGATGGAAAACATTTGGATACAGTGAAATATGGTACACACTAAGAAGAAGAACAAGCGACCGCACACTAAAGTGAATACAACAATGTGCACAACACAGATACATGCATGCAAATCAAGTAATCAAGTAATCCATACAATCATCTATATGAGCAGACGTTTACCCACAAAGGACATTGATGATGTTTCCAGTGGGTGGTGTTAACTTAAGTTAAACTGATTGATATTCATTATGAAGTCACTGTTAGAAAAACATAACTTCAAATGACAGTTTTAAATAAATAAGGTTTATATATCTATATACATACATACATTATATATATATACATATATATACATATATAGATATATAAACTTTTTTAATTTTACATGGATTGTTCAAATAGTATTTATGACTAATCGAGGCACTCTTCCCGACTCCGGTGATGCTATTTAGTTGTCTACAGGTGGAGAAAACCGCGGTTCCCTGAGAAGCACCAGCCTTGGACATGCGAACATAACCCACTCTCACAGCCATGCCGGGGATCGAACCCGGGTTGCCAGTGGAGACAGCCAAGCATTTACCCTATGACTGTATATATTAAGTAAAATAAATTAAATTAATAATATACGCCATCATTTTAATCGCCTTCTGCTCATAAAATGTTCTATTATCTCAGGACTGGTTCATTAAATTGCATTATTTTAATTGTAAAGAACCACACAAAAAGCACTGCCCTACATGCATAAACAATTGTAGGCAACACAAATAGACCTTGGTGGGTTACCTGTGGCCAGTAGGCCAGTTTACCAACCTTAACTTATTAACTGTGCTAATTTTTAAAATTAATGTTCGAAGACCTGACGTCAAGAAGCAAAATGAATGCAACCTTGTTTTCCTAAAGCAGAATGTTAATTGAATAAATAATGCCCCCTCCCTAAGTGTATATATACCAAAAAATGTTTCCACACTATGCAAATAATTTTCCTGGAAAAATGAAAGCAAAATTAAAAGATGTAGCATAATAATTAAAATACAGTGCTAGTGCATGACTAGTTTGTGGCTCATTTATATCATTCAGTTGACCTACAATAAGAATTTTATCCCAAAACTGAGGACAATTCCAATTTGATTTCATACAAAACAATTTAAGACAGTTCATTGCCAGTTCAACTTCAAAATGTTGATTATATAACATTTCCAATTCAATTCATATTTATTTGATTTAAACTAAGTCCCAAATTAAATGTAATTCCAATTAATACAGTTTTCCTTTCAATTCCAACACACACTGATTTTCCCCTTAATTTTAATTGAATTCAAATGCATTATTATTTCAATCAAGTCAATTCCAGTTGATGCGGTTTTCCTTTCAAATCCAATGCAACTTCAATTTAATTAAGATAATTCTAATACCTGAAATTTCCCTTTCCATTCCAATTAAATTCCAATTTAGTTCAATTTACACTTATGATTATCTGTTTTTTACCAAATAAATTTGAATTCAATTTTTATTTCTATCAAGGGTATTCCAATTCTTACAATTTTCCCTTTAATTCCAATGCAAGTATCAATTTGATTCATATACCGGTAATTCCAATATTATTCTTATACGTGAAACTTTCCGTTCCCATTTGATTAAACTTTACTTCAATTTACACTTGTGATGTTCCCTTTATTACTGATATCTTTTTATTACTATCAAGACAGTTCCAATTCATACAGTTTTCTTTTTCATCCCCATTCATTTCCAGTTCAACTGAGAGTTGTAACAAGGTCATGTGACAGTTTTGCCATGTCCCAGTTACTGACCTGATTATTCCTTGGACCTACGGCCAACTGCTGCAGGTTTTTTCTGTCTGTCCACTGGGACGGATCCTAAAATGATCATCATTACCAAGTTCTAAAATCAGCTCCAAAATTCTGAACAAGTCAAAGTATGCTGTTGTGCTCATCAAGCAAACATTCAATGGTGAATCAATTTATGAATAAAATGATTTTGTTTAAGGGAGGTGCAGATAAAGCCACTTCTGTTGTGTAAACCATCTGTCCTTCATGTATGCTGTAATGAGAGGAAATAAAGCATAATTACTGAAATGAAAATGTCTGAAATCCCGGTATTCCTAACATCCAATATTCCTGTGGTTGTAAATTATAAACAAGCCAGTTGGAGACTTATCATGCAACTGACTTTTTGTAATCATCCTCTAGTATGTATAAGTGACCGTTTATGTTCTGTTTCCAGATCAAATATTTAAATGCTTGGTCACAAAGCCAAATGTGTTCTTGTTCTGACTGAACAGCCTACCTTGTTTTTTTTTTCTATTATAAATGTCTCTTTACCTGGGATTTTACAGGAACACTTAAAGGAAGGTCAAGGTCATCCTGTGTTCAAATGTCACATGACACAAAATTTGTGGTTTTATTTTTTTTTTTTGTGCATGGAATCACTCCCTGAAAAAGAGCCTTACTGTTTCTGCCACAGTACCCATATCAATTATATCCAATTATTGCCGCCATCTATTTAAACAATTCATATAGTGCTCATTCTTAATGATGATGCAATGCCTGTTGATGTCAGTTAATCTGAGATTAGCTTTTTTTCTTCCACAAAATTTTTTTTTGCTTTTTTTTACCTTAACTTTTGACCTTCTTATTTTTATATAGATTTAATCTAGTTTTCTTCACCAGGAACTATGCCGTTCTCACCAAATGAAAAGTTGACAGTATTCACAAAACTTTGCAACACATAGTTGCAGTGGTAAAAGTGAAGGATGAAAAATGTGTTACGTGATGCTCTTCTTGTGTCCAATCACTAGTGATACAAAAATCATGTGACCAGTACTTGCTTATCTCAGAGACTATGGTTGAGTTAGTAGTAATCAAATGAAATAAACTGTGAACTCTATATAATGTGTTCATTATCATCATGCAGTGAATGAAAGTCTTAGTGATACACGGTCTGTGGTGGGCAGGGTACTGGCTGTACTTAACTCTAAGGTGTAGTTTACCTGTACACCATTCCGTGGGTACCGTAGATGCTTCTTTTGCTGTAAAATATCACATTTAACCTTCATCACTTGTAAATTTATAAACCATGCATGTTTTGGTTGATTTTGAGTGTCAATGAGATATCTGAAGCACAATTTCTAGATTTTAATGAAATGTGACATGTTAGTTGGGAGTGAAAAACATCTGATGTACATCTGCACGCAAACACCCCCAGGAAGAGCATCTTACGGGTTTAGGCAGCATATTATTGACAACTAAGAGAGAGGGAAAAACGATAATTTATGAAGCCCAATTTGTTATGTAAAGGCTCTTCTTCAGACCCATAGTGAGCCGCTCTCATTGTCTGGAATACACTTGGACCTGTACCAGTGCCCTGTTGGATGTATAAAAGCAAAGGTGGCCTTTGCAAGTAGCAGTCAAGAGGAACGACTCAGAAGGAATTTACCATGATCTCGGAGTGAAGAGTGGTGATCTGATTGGTCAAGCTGATTTCTCAAGAATACTGGTCAATGTAATACAGGATCATGGAAAATTTACCTCAAAAGGATACAGAAACAAGGATTTGGGAACAACATTGAATGACTAACCAGGGAACATATATCACCAAAACTTTACTCCACACAGAAATGGGACACTGGTCAAAAGAACACTTGCCAAAGGAATACTAGGCCATCAAACCTTACTATATTAACATATAATCACTAAATTACTGACACCATAGTCTTCTAAGAATTACCATATACTTGTCATCTATGAATCATAATACTATACAAACACTGAATTTTAGCTGATCAACAATAATCATTAATTTAATCAACATAAACACCCTGAAAAATTTAGAAAAATATACAATAAACACTGCTCCATCAAAAATATATCTATCAAGGAACATACAGATACTGATCAATGAATCATTTTGCAAAAAAAAATAAAAGTATACATAAGAACAGAACACTGTTCAAACAAAATAATATTACTTGAGAACTAGTCTACATGACAAAGTGACAATGTTATCAAGGAAACAAAGTCTACATAACAAAATACATATTAAGAGAACAGGTCTATACAACAAAAGACACAGTGGTTATTAAAGGAGCAAGTATACAAACAAACAAAGACAAAAGAAAAGTATATTCAATATAATGTTTACCTATGAAATAACAAACACCAAAAGATATTTTAAAATGTATCTAGCACACACACTACAAGTCATGGCTTTAGTCTGTTCCACATAGGAGCCCCCACTGGTTTGTGGTGATAATTATAAATCCCAAAGATTTCCATTCATTTTGAGACAATATATGGACACCTTGGCTATCAAAAATGAAAGAACTGATTTGAACTTATTAAATGTATATATTGCACCTTTCTGATTCCTTCCGAATGAAGTGACAGCCACGGATGGAGTCTTCTAGTGCCCATGTATTTTATAATATATTTTATCAGGTACCAATAAGTACTATCATCTAATCAACATCTGTTAAAAGTTATTCTTGACCTTGCAATGAAAGCAGACTGTTTTCTCGGATTAAATTTAATTACTGTTGTCAAACTCTTTGCAAGGTATGATGCTGTTTTTTAAAATAAATAATTGCTTGAATACTTGATAAAACCACTGTCATGTATATTTTTTTTAATGAATGGGCACCCCTTGGTGGGACAGACAATAATACCTGTGTCATAAGGTATGTCAAATTATTGTGACAAGGACAAAATGTTGTGCCATTGTCAAAATGTTGAGTCCTGGTCAAAATGTTGTTTCATGAACCATACCTCAAAAGAATCTTCTTCATCTTCAACAAAGTTGATCTCTGTTTGCTCTTTGAGTTTACGCAACTGAGGATCAAACGGGTCCACCACCACTTGTTCCGTCCCTTTGATCTCCGTCCGGCAGAACGGGCAGCCCTGACCATCAGAGTCCTGTAGTAAATTAAAAAATAAATTTAAACAAGAAATTGTATCCAAGTCCCATGCTGAGCTCAGTAAACAAGAAGAGTTTAAGTTTACTTTTACTGAAAGGATAGGGTAAATAAAGTAAGGGTAAAACTAGATGTGTCGGAACGACATGAATGCCCCCGCCTTGGGCAAATTAGAAACATTTGTAAAATTTGGAAAATTTTTTAAGTTCAGGAGGTGTTGTATGGTCAAAAGTAGGTCAACAAGGGCAAAATGCAAACTCGATCTGTAACGGGTCATTATCAAGCAACACACCAAAAATCATGCCAGTATATGCAGGCATTGTGAAAAAAAGTCCATACATGTGCATTTTCCATAAAAATTTCTGTCTTTCATGAAATTTTCTATGTTTAGGAGCCGTAAAACAATCAAAAGTAGGTCAACCGGGAAGAAACGCAAACTCGATCTGTAACTGTCATTATCTGCCCACACAAAAAAAATCAGGGTGGTATCTGCAGGCATTGAGGAAAAAAAGTCAGTACATATGCATTTGTTATGAAAATTTATATTTTTCATGAAACTTTCTATGTTCAGGAGCAGTCAAATGGTCAAAAGTAGGTCAACTGAGACAAAACAAGAACTCGATCTGTAACTGGTCATTATCTGCCTACACACCAAAAATCAGGCCTGTATCTGCAGGCACTGCGAACAAAAGTCCATACATGTGCACCTTTTTATGAAATTTTCTATGTTAGAGCACCGTCAAACGGTCAAAAATAGGTCAACTGGGACAAATGTGAACTCGATCTGTAACTGGTCATTATCTGCCCACACACCAAAAATCAGGCCAATATCTGCAGGTATTGTGAAGAAAAGTCTGTACAAGTGTATTGGTCATGAAAATATATATTTTACATGAAATTTTCTATGTTCAGGAGCCGTAAAACAGTCAAAAGTAGGTCAACCGGGATGAAATGCGAACTCCATCTGTAACTGGACTATATCTGCCCATACACAAAAAATCAGGCCAATATCTGCAGGCATTGTGAAACAAGGGACCTATGGGTCACTGTGCTCAGCTGACGTTAACCTTGAAGGTAAAAATCTAAAATAATATCAAATGGAGATAAAGTGTAAGAGGAAGAGGTAATAAAGGCCATGGTTGGTTTATATGATTGGTTTGTATTGATGAGAAAGAAATTGTTGCAAAAAATATTTTGTGACCTGACCATGTGTTTCCTACTGTTGAAACTAAAGCATGTGAGCAGTTTGTGAACAAATGATCTGTACTATTACCATGATCATTAGTTGGTTTTTCGATTAACTGTTGACATTTCAGTAGTTTACACATTTGTTCAATTGAATCTATTTTTTTGTATAATATATATTATTAAATATATATGTATTTTTTTATGAAATGTATACAGTTGAAATATAGCTTATTAACAACATAAAACAGGGCAAACAAAGCCTGATCTCAAATTCTGCTGAGGCAGGAAAATAATGAACAAATGTTTGTATTAAATCCTGATTTTTTTATCACATCAATTATTTTCTAATTTAAGTTTATATTTCTATACATTTCCAATTTAACATATATATCTGAATATAAAAGTTGATTCATAATTCTCAATTGCATCATCATAAATCTCAATCTTGTCAGATAACACCACATCATGCATACAAATGTTCATTTATTTTTTACCACAAAAGTATATCTTTTAAATCTGCAAAACAAAAAATATCTAAAAATAATACTTGATTTAGATTTCACAATTTTTAATTGTGTCTTTATTTATCCATAATGTGCTTCATATTTTATAATAATTTAAGCATACTGATGGGTTCAATTATATTTGTTAAAATCATCGATTTCTTTAAAAATGCTACATTACACAACATTGCATCTTCTGGATTACACCTTGCATTATTTTTTCAAGGAAAGTTTTTGCATATCAGAGTGGAAACAGCATTACAATTAAGGAGATACAGTGAAAACAATAACAATTACCGCATAACACTTGGTGGGTTGGGTTTGCGTGGGGAGGGGGGGGGGGGGGGGGGGGATGGGGGTGTGATTGGGGTGGTGATATGAGAATAACTGTACACCTGTCACAGCAGGGGATCTCCCCCAGTGACTGTAACAAATCAGAAACCCTGGCATAGCTGACTTCCAGTGACCTGGAGTGGGACCCTGCATCTGTAATCAAAGCAAGTGACTACAGAAAAAAAATCAATAACTAACTTAATTTTCAAGCTTTTATTTTCAAATTTCAGATTTAGACAAACTAATAATTTTATGTTAATATGCTGTGAAAATTAAATCAATGGTGCTTACAGGTAAAAAACGTGCCATGGTCAAAGTTGGGCAAAATTTAAGGTACTGATTTATTTTTTATGCTAATAACTTAAAAAATTTAAAAAATTCATATCTAATTTTGGGTTAACAATTGAATCTTAATTAAACATAGTTATATACTTGAGAAAATAGACTCTAGTTTCAAAATTTTTCATGTTAAGTGAGTTATTATTTTTCCTGATTTTTTACAAAGTCCATTTTGTTTGGGCCCATAACTTAAAGAATTTATTCATTACAGACTTAATTTCTGGCATGTACATAGGAACTATATAGAGGAATATTTATGGTAAATATGAGGAAAAACAGATGAGTGGTTTTGATATAAGGCAGTCCTGAAGTGTGAAAATAGGAT